>AZGY01000029.1:57574-203041 GCA_001636675.1 Moelleriella libera RCEF 2490
GGGGGGGGGGGGGGGGGGGCGGTCCTGACGGGGGACTGACCATGGCGTATCGCTCGATGCCGTACTCCGCCATGAGCTCCGCGGCCAGCGGCGCGTGCACCCTGGTCATGAAGTCCCGGCACTCCTGCTCGCTCAGGCCCGGGCGGCGGTATCCGGTGATGGTGAGGCAGAGGAGCCGGGGCCGCGGTGGTGCTTGGCTCTGCTTGGTGGTACTGCCTGTGTCTGACATGGGCGATGACGGTCAACTGCGATGGGTGGTGAATCGATTGATGCTTCGCCCGTCTCCCCTCCCCCCAAAGACGGGCCATGTTATTTGGACTCAAACGCATTAGTCAGAATCGCCCATCTCGGCCCAAGGTGGACGAGACGCGGCTCGCGGATATGCACTGCGACCCTCTCGGTTCGTGGAACGACGTTTCTCTGGAGGTCCGCCAACGCTCGCACGAGGCAGCGATCAGTCACGCCACGAGCCCGTGGACTGGTCCAATGGGGCGGCAGGCATAAACAGCCACTGGCATTGCGATGGACCTTGTTCACCGCGTGAATCGGCCGGACTGTGCTCACCAAACTTGTTCTATACGCTGGCACTCTCGCCACCAGTCCAACAAAAGGGGCTGCCTCCGGGCTGACTCATTTACACTGTCGAGATTTTCGACGAAAATGAGGAATGCTGCTGCTGCTCGTCACAATAAAGCACAACGAGGCTACGCACATCTACCACGTGCTCACGCTGAATGCACGTAATTCAACGACCAGCCTTTATGAAAATGGCATGACCGTCTGTCAACGTCCCACCAAGAATGCCGTCTTTTCCCAATGCGAGGAGAGATCCCGGCCGTCAGCTGTCTGGCCCGTCGACGGCAGCCTTGTCCATGGCGTCCTCGCACAGCCGCAAAAAGACCCGGCGCACCTCGGGCTTGTGCAGGGGAATGAGGGTGAAGAAGAGGGTGGCTGCCAGGCCGTACAGGGTCTTGCGCGCCGGACAGGCCAGTTACGTCTGCCGGACAAAGTCGAAGAGGTGCTCGCGCAGGGTGGCGAGCAGCGCCGCATCGGGCTCCGGCAGAACGGGCGCCCTGCCCTCGGCGACGTCGACCAGGCCCTGGACGCTGGTCTCGCTGAGCAGCAGGATGTGGCCGTAGCCGCAGAGCGACTGCAGGACCTTGGCCAGGTCGTAATTGACGTCGCCGGCCGCCGTCAGCACGTCTCCGAGCCAGCACCGCACGTCGGTGAACTTGACCGACGTCTCCTTGGGCGAGAGGATGGCGTTGCTGAAGACGGGATCGCCGTGGATGACGTGGGCCGGCGTGGCTTTGCCGAGTAACTCGGCGAGAAACACCCGGATGCGCTCGAAGAGCAGGCCCGCCACGGGGCCCTCGGCGCCGACGTTGGCTGATGAAAGATGCTTGTCGAACTGCTTGTGGAGCGCGGGCGAAACGGGCGGCGCGTCGGCGAAAGGTGAAGCCGGGGCAGCGCTCCATCTAGGTGGTCAAGGTGGACGTCTTGGCGATCAAGTCGACGCTGTGGACGCGCGGAAAGTACGGCCGCACGTGGGCCGGCATGTGCGAGTAGAAGAAGAGCTCGCCGAGGATGTTGTCGCGCCTGCTCGACTTGACGACCCGGTCGTTGACGATCTGGATCGTGTTGAAGTCGCGCGCCGCCACCATGCCGACCTTTTTCTCGGCCTCGACGCCGCTCGCCTCGTCCTCGGGCTCGTCCGGCAGCCAGCCGACCTCCTGGATCGTGTCCAGGTTGGCGTTGACGGCCAGGTCGTCAATGTAGACGTCGGCGTACGGCTTGCCAAAGTGGATGTCGTGGAAGGGGATGTTGTACTGCGCTAGCTGCGCAAACGTCTTGCTGCCAATGTCGGCAAGCACCGCACCCACGTTGCCGTGGTGGGTTTTCAAGCGACGCGCCGTTTGCTACCAGTTCTGTCAGTGGGCGCCATCCTCCATTGCAGGGGGGAAAGGGTGGACGATGAGATGAGGAAAAGAGAGAGAGAGAGGCCCGGCGTGCTTATAATGATTATGTGGTGGCCGGCGTTGTACAGCTGCTGCGCCACCCGGATATTGCCCTCTATGTAGTCGCCCGGCACAACCGGCGCGCCCACGAGCGTCATGTCAAGGTCGAATCAGAAGCGGCTCTTTCGCCCGCGCGTCTTAGCGGCAGCCTCTTGAACTTTATGGAGCCGAGGAACCGGCGTAGCTGGTCCGGCGTGCCGACAATGGTGAAGTGCTCGCCGGTGATCTTGTCGGCGAGGAAGGGAATACCATTGCCCAGCATGGGACCGACGAGGCGCGAGCTAAAGTCCTCGCACACGTGGCCGTCGGGATGGTGCGCCATGTCCAGGTAGTCGGCGGCCTTGCTCTTGAGCATCTCGGCCGAGGGCAACACATAGGCGCCCATGTTGTCCTTGTTTGAAATTGCCGTCTTTTCCCGGATGTCGACAATTTTTTCCGCATGGTCCCTGCATTGCCAGGTCAGCCAAGATGATTGTGCCACCGTTGCGCGGCAGCCAACTCGACTCGTTGCTCGTCTTGATGTACGAGTAGATGGGCTTGTCGCCGCTGTCCTCAAAGTAGATGCACGCGCCGTGCTGCGCCGGCAGGTTCCGGGCCAGCTGCAGCACGTCGGTCCAGTCGATGGTGTCGCAGTCGATGGAGATGGTCTTGCGCTGCAGGTAGTTGGCCTGCATGCTCTGCGTGGTGACGTACAGCTGGGATGAAGCTTCCTCTTAGATGCCAGGCCTCTCACATCACACCGGGGTCCCCGGTGACGGCAGCAGACGCGCAGGAATCGTCACTCGGCGCAGACGAACGCTACGAGGCCGGCGGTGCTGGCGGCTTCTCGACCAGCGCGGACCGCGCCGAGTCTTCCTCCTGGACCGCCGTGCGGAGCGAGGGCTCGGTCGACGTGACGTTTGGGCTCGGCTTGCTGGCGCTCTTTTACGTCCTCATCAACAATCTGGTGAGCTGCTCCGTGACAAACTCCACGACAGTGCCCTCGACTGACACCTGCATAGATATTCGTCAGCTACCAGGCCGCGGACCCCGCGACCATCCAGTTGACCAAGAGCGGCGTCACCTGCATCACGGCGCTCGTGCTCATCTTTGCCCTCAAGACGGAAATCACCTCGGTCCAGTGGCTGGCCATCATCCTCCAGGTGCGTCGTCCCGTCCCGCCCCTCTGCTCTCGCAACGTTGGCCAACCTGTGCAGGTGTGCGGCCTGGTCGTCACGCAGTATGACCCGACGGCGGCCGGGGGCGTGTATCCGCTCACCACCTACCTCCTGCTCATCTTTCAGGTCTTTCCGAGTGCCGTGGCCGGCGTCATGAACCAGGCCCTCCTGCGGGTCGGCAACTCGAGCCCGCACGCCAACAACATCATTCTCTACGGCGCCGGCGCCGTGAGCAACCTGCTGTGCCACATGCTCACCCGGACCATCAAGCCCGAAGAGCCGGGCTTCTTTGAAGGCTACGGCAGCCTGCAGGCCATGCTCATCATTCTCAACAACGTCCTTATCGGACTGGCAATGAATGCCGTCTACAAATGTCGGTCTTCCCCCTCCTTCCCCCTCTTCCAGCCGAACCCGGCCACTGATGCTGACAACTGTTTCCCAGACGCCAACGCCATCATCGAGTGCCTCGACACCGCCTTTGCTACGGCCATCCTCATCTTCCACCCGCTCGTCGTGTCCGTGTCCGGGTCCGTCGTCGTCTTTGGCGCGTCGTGGCTGTACGTGGTACAGGCGGCGCCGCCGCCGTCCCGCAAGCCAGACGCCGGCGCGAAGTCGGACAAGGGCTCGGCCGCGGCCCTGCTGCCGTTGCTGCCTAAGTTTTTTCCCGTCCTGTACGGCCTCCCGCAGCTCCTCAACCTCGCGAGGGTCGGCGTCACCTGCGTCCCCGACATGGGCCTCGTACCGAGCCACGGGAAAGCCGCCGCTGCCGCCGGCAACGCAGCCAACACCAACACCACGACCCTCTAGCCGTTCCGGAACACGCTCGCCTTTGTCCGCTGGAACTCGGCCCTGCCGAACCGCGTGCCCAGCATCATAAAGTACAAGCCATTTTTCCACACCGTGCACATTTCTATGCCCGACGAGACCGCCCCCGGCGACGACGTCAACCGCGCCGCCAACATAAAGTGACATCTACTACATCCCGCGCCGCCCCTTTCCCGACTTTATCGCCCTCTTTGAGCTCTTTGCCGACCCGCGATTCGCCGTCTTCCACGAGGTCGCCAGACCCACCATCGTCCACATCATCGACAACAGCCGGCGCCGCCACCCATTCACTCCCGTCGTCACCCGCCTCAGCAACTGCTGTGCTGGGGCGACTGCTGCTCGTCAAACCCCTCGAGAGACGACGCCCCCAGACACCGCTGCAGCTATCGCCTCGAACTCCGCCACGAGTCTGTCACGGATGTGCTTTTCTCAAAATTGAATGCTGAGGCCGTCACCTTCGCTTAGGGTTAGGGTTGGGTTAGGAACAGCATAATGCAAATGACACGAGCAACACGAGCAAAAAGGCAGCACCGGAAGCACCGACAACACAGCAACACAATAGACGAACCACTTTCGCCGCTGGCGCAATGCAGCAGGTATCATTACCCACGGGGGGACCTCTGTGTAACAACGCCGTGTATGTAGATTCAGGGGAGAATAGGCGTCCAGTAGAATTAGCGAAACCATGCCAGAATATTGATATTGACGAAGCCATATCCCTCCCGCGTGCCCAGGAATCAGACCGACCACGCAATATCCATGACGCCGCGCTCACCGCGCGCGGGGCGCCCACGTGGGCAAACGGCTGGCTGCCGGACTCAGACGCCCACAGGGGTCCAGCTGAAGACCCTCCCGCCATCCCACGCCACTCGAGGCCCTGGTGATGCCTCCGGCGGCCCTACCGGGGGTCGCCTGCGGCGGGCTGGCCTCGCTTCGCTCGAATGATCTTGCCCGAGACGTGGAGTGGTTTATTGACTGTTCTCGTGGTGATGACAAAAATCCGAGCTTGCGAGGCCAGCTCGCGGCAGCGCCGCCGGAGGCATAATCGTCGACAAAAAGGCACCTCGAAATCGTGTGGCCTACCTCCGGTGGCGCCACCGGGGGCTGGCCTCGCACGCTCGAAGGGGTTTCGCCGAGACGACCAAGTGATACATGTCCGATTTTGATTTCGTAATTGTTTTCCCAGCCCCATGCCGGCTGTCAGCACAGCTTGGCGACATGGCCTCTGCCGCATCGGCAACCGATCCCTAGCCTCGAGACCAAGCCACTGTGTGACGTCCCCGCCTGCAACCTCTGCCGCGCACGGCAGTTGCCTGGGCATTATTAATGAGAAGTGCCGGCACAGCGGCTGTCAAGGGCCAATGCAGTTCACGCCTAGTTTTCGTGACCGTGGCACGATGGACGTGATGAGTTGTGTCGTGCAATGTGCAGTGGACAGCGAGGTCGTGGCCGTGGCGCACATGGGGCACTCATGAGTTGGCTTTGATTTTCGCTACGCTGCCATTGGTTGTCACGGAACCTGGTTTGACGTTGGCTGTCAAGAAACTTTTGGCGTTCAATATAATGCCAGTGAATGTCCTGCAACCTGTCTACGTCAAGCCGTAGAGTGCTTTCGCCGTCAACGCTGCCGCCTGAAACGCACAACCCGCGGCAAGCAGTCCGTGATGTTCCCGTTGGATATCAGGTCCCGACTGGACTTACGCACAGCTCGGTGTTCTTGTTCGGGGTCGCCTTGCGTGTGACGGAGATGCTCTGCGCTGATGGTCGCACAAGCTGCTTGCCTTGTAGTCACCCCCCCGAATCATTGAAAGCTGTCTGATATCACAGCGGATGCCCAATATATATGCGTAGCTCATAGATTCATTCAAAAAGCCAAATACAAACACCTTTGATGATTTGGACACCAGAGTGTGCGCGCAGCCGGTCGACAGGGCAAGTGATCGAGGGCCGCGGGCCGTAGATTTTCCCGCTACATGGTGCACGCCCTAATCTCCCACGAGCCCAGATTGTATCCCCTCTGATATTCCTGAAACTCAGGGCTCCCTAGGCGTAGACTGGCCACACACGACTGCAGGCTGTCCATCTCCCTCTTCCCAATCTGCCGCAGGGCGTTCCGTCTCGACTCTGACAGGATCGTGGGCGAAGCGGCAATGACGTCATGCAGGTCCGCAAACGCCTGAGATATCCCGATGAGCGTCCAGAGAAGCTCGCCAGGTCTTCTCCCGGCCGCGAGCATCATCTCTGCAAACGGCGAGGGCCACTTGGCCAGCACCTTCCCGAGGCTTTCGGGCAACGGGCAGTCGGGCTCCGCCCTCGCCAGCATGTCGAGCCCAATATCAACCAGGTCGACGTAGTCATCGCGCCGCATCTCGTCCAAGCCGTCTATGCCAACCGGATCTACACTGAAACCGTACTGTGCGCGGAGAAGCCGCACGATAGCGCAGCCCGTGGCATTCGTGACATGCCACGGCACCGCCACGGCCGATTCCAACAGGCACGAGTGTGCAAACCAGAGCGGGAGCAGCTTGCGGTGACTGAATCGGGCCGTCGAGACCAATGTTGAGCTCGCAGCAATTTCGTCCGAATTAAGGCGCTGGGAAAGCACCCGTATCATGTCCTTGTCAGGTCGGTTTCTGGTCTCGACGATCCCGCAGTTCCCCCTCCCGGTGAAGGCTTCGTACTGGCTCGGACCAGCAGGTACCAGCGACTCAATCCACGCTCGCAGGAGCACGATTTCACGGTCCGTGAACGCACCAAACATCAGCCCGCCCCACGACACCTGCTGTAGGAGCCGGCTGCGCCTGCTATCACCCTTGTACACCCAGGGCCGCGAATTGGCCAGAGATTGTACAAAGTCCTGCTGCCACTGGCGGTCACGCAGCCGGTCCGGATCGAGCCACGTGCTGAGCGCCCGTCCCCCGATGCTGGCTGGGCAGTGCTCGTGGATGCCCCGCGAGGCGATGGACTTATTCAGGAACACGCTGCCGATCTGCGCCGTCAGGTCCGCCTCGGAGCACTGCTCCGTGTACTTGGACAACATGAAGCCGGCCTGGACCCGACGCCAGGCCTGCTGCACCGCGGCCGCTCCCCACTGCCGGGCGACGATCTCCAGGTAATCTTTGACAATTTGACTGGCCATGGCCGTGTGGCCCGTGTCGGCGTTGTCGATGGTGAGGTGGAGTGTGAAGTAGTACGGGTCGATGCCCACCTCGGCCAGCTCCTTGGACGCCACCAGGGTGTCGAGCGTCATGATCTCGAAGCTCAGATTGAAGCCGAGAATCTCGGGGAGGAAGTCCTCGGGGAAGAGCGACACGAGCAGCTGTGCCAGCGCGGACCGCCAGACGCCAACGTCGTCCATGCCCGGGACGCTGAGAAAGTCTCGCGAGTCCGGCGCCGGCAACTGGGCGCCGACCTGACGCAGCAGCCGCGCGTAGAGCTGCGCGTGGCACTTTTCCAGCTGGCCGTCGCCCAGCTCTTCCGACAACACCTGCCACGCGGCCTTTGTCACGCGTCGGAGAGCAAACGGCGTCGTGATTTTGTGCACGTGGCCCAGCCAGGCGCCGTCGACGAGTTTCGATGGTGCCTTCTGCGTGAGCCACCGACGCGCGCCGGGAGCGTCGTCAAACAGCTCCCGCGGCCCGCCGGACCCGCGGCGTGCCAGATACCGCCGCCAGTCCTGCATCACGGCCTCCATCTCGCCCTCGACAAAGCGATCCAGGCCGGCATCCGTGTAGTGGCGCAACGACAGCATTGTGCAGTCCGCCCGCGTGGCAGGCAGCAGCGACTCCGACAGCAGAGACAGCAGAGTAGACCTCGCCTCGGCCAAGACGTCCGCGTGGCGCTCCAGATTGTGCAGCTTGAAGTACAGCTCCTTGTGCGGCAGGCACTCGACCTCCCTTAGCCGCTGTGCCTGGCTGCTGTCCGGCCCGTTGTGCGGGATCGGCCGCGCGATGAAGCCCTTTCTGTGGTGTTTCCGGGAGACGATGAGTACCGAGAGGAGCGCCAGGGCTCCGACAATGAGGGCTGTCTTGAGTGTACACTCCATGGTCGCTCGCTGGCGAGCGGGCCCAACACAAACAAGCAGAAAGAGATGCTAAGACCAGCGTTGCTGGTGCTGCGAAGCCACGGACTGCATTTGTAGACCACATCTTGCCCCCTGCCATGGCCACTCTGACGACGTTGGACTGACTGACCTCCCCCGGGACACTGACCTGGCAGATGACAATGCCACTGGGCATCGAGGCGTCATTGCCGGCCGTCCCGCACAGCGGTACTGTGAAGACCTGACGGGAGATCCGGTCGACGCTGCGTGGATGACACCCCTCAGTCGAGAACCGAGACACGCAGACGGCAGCGTCGAGCTGACATTGCCGGCCGTCCCGCACAGCGGTACTGTGAAGACCCGACTGAAGACCCGGTCGACGCTGCGTGGATGACACCCCTCAGTTGAGAATTGAGACACGCAGACGGCGGCGTCGAGCTGAGCACAACATGGGACGAAGACGCAAAAGACTAGCGCAGCTGCACCGCCCAGAGCACGAGGTGCAGTCTTTTCGGACGCATGGACGTGGTCGTTGCAGGACGTCGGCAGCGGCCATTGCAAATACATCCACACATTCACACATTGTACTACGTCCGGGCGTTGTGCCAGCAACCTACGGCGGCACCGAGCACCGCAGACGCCGCTGCAGCTGTCCAGGTCCATGCATATGCAGCCACGAATCGACTAGTCAACGGTTTGGTCTCATTCAGCTGCCAAGCTTACGCTGCGACTGGCATTTGCTCCCTGCCCTTGAAGATCGTCTCCGTGATCATCACGCCTCATTACGCCCCATCGCGTCCCCTCACGCTGCCGCCACGCCGGCATCCAACGCCTCCCACGCCCCCTGCAAGCCGCGCTCCGGACGCAGAAAGTACGACAGGAAATATCTCTTGGCAGCGCCATCTGCCGGCTGCGCAACACGATGAAGCGGTGAACGAAGCCGCCCGCCGGACAACCTAGCCAGCGACTGCGCGCCGTGCAGCAACGCGCAGCCCGCGGGCGGCGGCGGCACAAACACCCAGCTCTCTTCGGCCTCCTCGTCGGCCCCCTCGACGCAGACCTGGATCCCCCACGCCTCGTAGAAGAGCAGCGTCAACGTGCCGCTGTCGCGGTGCTTGTTCTCCAGTACGTCGCTGGCACGCGCGATGGATGGCTCGGCAATGAGCTTCAGCCCCGACTCACTGGCCCGCGCCGCCTCGTGGCGCTCATGCAACTCGGGGAGCTTCAGCCCGTCTGCCAGCCGCGACAGCACGGCCAGGGTCGCTTCGTGACACGTCGTCTGGAACTCCCCTAGCGCCCCGGCCTGCTTCTCTAGCGGCGTCGGAAGCTCGAGACGCCCGTCGCGAAGCTCGTCGCTCGACATCTGCACACCGTCAGCCCGTCTGCGTCACTCCGGCCGCAGCACCACGTACCTCGAAGGACTCGTCCGACGCGCAAAACTTGTAGCTGCCGCCGTATCTCGTCAGCCAGCGCCACGCGCACAAAGCGGGCACATGATTACTATACTGACCCTCGGTCGCTCCAGGCCGGCTGCCCAGCGCGTGTGTCCCTTGTCTTGGCGTCCCGGGACTGCGCAAAGTAGTCGTCGCTGGCCGCGTAGACGGCCGTCACCTGCTGCGCAATGTCTGCCGTGGCGGGCGCGCTGCGAAAGTCGAGGAAGACGTAGCCGTCCGTCGCCATGGCCCGCGTCAGCTTTGCAGTCTCGGCCGCGTCCCCGGAGACGACGCGCGCGAGATCAATGATGTTGACCTGGGAGACGGTGAGGAGCGTGGGCGTGCGCGTGCCTCCGGCGGCGCTGCCGCGGGCTGGCCTCGCTGTGCTCGAGGGGGACTGGGAGAGAACGGTCATGGTTAGGCGAAGAGGGCGTTTGAGAGGGGATCGGGCCACGGTGAGAAAACCGTGCCGGGCGAGGGCGTTCATATACGTTCTGTGATGGATCACGAGTCGTACCAGCACCCACGGCCACGCACAACGGCCACGTAGCCATAGTCGTCCCGCCGAGCCCTCACGTCCCGATTGCGCGGCCGCTTCTCCAGGCTTTGCGCGGACAGGAAAACGGAGTGGCCTGCATGTCGCACATTCACGTTAGCCTGCCGGACCGCTGTCATGTAGAGCTGTCACGAATGCGACGCTGCACGTCGACGGGGCCCGAATTACGTATAAATTCGCAGATCCTGCCGGACAGCAAACATGCGCACATTCAACGGACTATTCAAATGCCTCTACTCGATTTCGCCGCCCGGCCGCGCCCAGTCCTCGGGATATCCCTCACGGTCCGCGGCCTTCCACTCGTCGTCGACGCTGTACGCCTCCCTGATGGGCCGCAGCAGCCCGTCGACCGCATCGGCCACGGCCGTCTTGAGTACCTCGGGCTTGACAAGCCCCGCCAAATAGTCCCCCTCGAGCTGCCCGTACGTGCTGTAGTTGCGCGACCCTCCGGCATCAGAAACACTGAAGAGCGTCCCAGCGGGCGCCCGCTCGGCCGCATACCGCCCAATGACGCCCCCCGTACCGTCGTGCCGCCCCTGCCCGTCGAGATTGAGCATCCTGATCTCGCTCGCAGGAAAGAGAATGTGCTCGACGATGGGCAGGATGCCGTTGCCCTCGACGACGCGCGCCGGGCATGCCGCCCCCGCAATCTTGGCCCGCACCGTCTCGGCGTCGTCGAGAAACATGATTTTCGTAAACGCCGGGTGCGACGACGACATTTTGCCGCCCGTGAGCCCCGGCAGCAGCACATTCATGAGATGCACGCGCTTCTCGTACCCCAGCTCCGGCAGGAACTGCTCCCCGAGGTTGAAGATGCCGCGCTGGTCCTCAGTCAGCACGTCCCCGCGTATGAAACCCAAAGCACAGCATCACCGCCATCTGACGAACCTGATCCGTGCCCCCGACCTGCACGTCGACGTCGAGATACTCCTCGCCCAGCTCCTGCAGCAGCGGCGTCAGCAGCGGACTGAGCATGGTGCTCTCGCCGACCTCGGCGCCCGTGTCCCGCGCGTCCTGGACGGCGCAGACGGCGCACAGCTTCCAAAAGTCGACGAGGAAGCGATCGTTGCCCTGGTACGAGGACATTTTGGCCGTCGACACGCCGGACATGGGCACCCCGACGGCCCGCAGCGCCGCCACGATCAGCGCCTTGTAGTAGTCGGCACGGCGGCAGACCTGCTCCCACGGAAACTTGTAGTTGACGAGAAAGGCGTACGAGTCGATGAACTCGACGACAACCTGCCGCGTCCGGTCAGCTACATGAGATCTCACACGGTGTCTACGTCCTCTCTCCCTTCCCCCTCTGAGAGCCGTCGCACCTCGCCGCCAGCGCGGATAAAGTCGGCGAACTTGATGAGCGGAATAAAATAGCCAATGTGCGCTGAGAGAATCAGCAGATTTCTTGCAATTGCAATTGGGGCCATCTGGGCGTACGTACGCTTTCCGGTCGGCGCCGTGACTGCGCAACTGTCGTCAGCAAGCGTCTGCAGCGCGGGAGCGGCGGCCAGCGTACCCCATTGATACTTGATGGTCTTGCCTGATACGAGCAGCTGCTGCAATTTCTGGGCACTCCAGCCATTCTGCGTCTCGAGCCGGCGCGTGATGAGGGCGTACTTTTGGTCGACGCCGAGGGGATCCATGGTGGCGGGCGGAGGTATACGAGGTATGTATGTGCAGAAATTTACGCAGCGCGAAAAATGTTGTAAAATGGAAGAAGAGGTAGAAGAGGCAGAGCAAAGTCCTTGTTTATTTCTTTAACTTTATTTATTCTTCTTAATTTTTTTTCTAATTTTGTTTTTTAATTCTCCCTCTCGCGATGCATGGCCTGCGGGCCCAGGATCCGTCGCTGCCCGGCCGAACCCCGACTTGCCCCGACATGCCTTTTGCGGACAGCCGGCCGGCTCTGATTGGTGCAAAACCCAGCCCCACCCATACACCACTCCAAGAAGCCCCCCTTTCGAGCGGAGCGAGGCCAGCCCGCGGCAGCGCCGCCGGAGGCAGCCCCTCGAGCGAAGCGAGGCCAGCCCGCGGCAGCGCACCAACACGCCCTCGTCTCACGACTGCCGGCCAACGACGCCCACAGCTGCCGAGCGTCGCTGCAACGCCACCGCGGCGCGGGGTTCGCGTCGAGTTGCCGAGTCACAGCGCGGCCCCGGTTCCCCCCATGGATGGGCAGAGGCGGGGACGACCCCGGCTCGCGGCTGCATAGGGGCGGCCCGCAGGTGAGACACGAGCTGGAGGCGGCTACATAGCTGAACTGTGTACTCTTACGTGAGCGCTAGTCATCTGATGTTGTTTCTGACACGGCGGCAGTTGACTACGCTCCAGGCCGGGTGATCGCTCGTCACATTGAGGTGGCTGCCGGCACTTGAGACATCTCTGCGGGCTGCTGCCGCTCTGCTGCGCAATGCCGTGGCAGTCGACACGTACACGGCTCATCCTTACGTACACGTCTCGTCGTACACGTCTCACGTACAGGCTCACGCACAGGCTCACATGGCTCATCAAACACGGTTCACGGACATCGCTCACTGTCGACGGCTCAGGCAAATTGCTCGTCATACACGGCTCGCATCGGGCTCTTTGCGCATGTCAACTCTGGGCGGGGCGAGGAGCACAGCCCAACGGCCGCAAGCGGAGAGTGCGAGCCCGTGGCAGAGGCATCACCGGGGTCGGTCTGCCCCTGCCGGTCAGATGAGAGCCCATTTAACAGCTCGTCTCCTGGTCAGTACGCTTCAACACGACCAACGAACCCAACATGACGGACATTGAGATTGTGCCCATCGGACGCCCGGTGGCCTCGCAGCTGCGAGAAAAGCTCGAGGCGAGCCTACTCGAGGCCGCGCCAGGCCAGCGTACGCTGCCGTCGGCCGTCCTCTGGGGCGACGACGTGGCCCTCAAGTTGTACGAGCAGTACCAGGCGCTGCCCGAGGTGTACGCCACGCGCGACGAGACCGCCCTGCTGCGTCGCTGGGGCGCCGACATCAGCCGCCACATCGCGTCCGGCTCGGTGCTGATCGACCTCGGGTGCGGGTGAGTGAATCTGGCGTGACAGCACGGCCCAGCCCATTCTGACGGCCACAGGGATGTGAACAAGGTCAAACCGCTGCTCGACGCGCTCGAGGCCGCGGGCAAGGCGATCCAGTACTACGCCCTCGACCTCTCGGATCACGCGCTGCGCCGTAACCTCGCGAAGCTGCGCGCGATGGCATACCAACACGTATGCTGCTCCGGCCTCTGGGGCACGTTTGACGACGTGCGGACGTGGGCGGCGAACGAGGCCCGGCCGATCGTGTACCTGTCGTTGGGGTCCATCTTTGGCAACGACGAGTTCGACATTGCGGTGCGCGACCTGCGCGTGTGGCGCGACGCCCTGCGCCGCCAGGACCTGATGCTGCTTGGCGTCGACGGCAGCCCGGACCCGGACCAGGTGTGGAAGTCGCTCAACACGCGCGTGCCCGGCGTGCCGCACCTCGTCGAACACGGCCTCGCCCTCTCCAACGCCATCCTCGGCCACGAGTGGTACCGCCCGCACCAGTGGCAACTCGCCGGTGTCTGCAAGAAGCACGATGCCGTCTGCACGCACCAGTGGGTGGTGACGGCCGTCGAGGACAACGCCTGCGCGCCGCTGGGGTTCCGCGCCGCCAAGGGCGAGCAGATTCGCACCGTCAAGTGGTTCCGCTGGGGGCCCGACGGCATGAGGCGCCAGTTTGACGCGGCCGGCCTCGAGCTGGTCGGTTCCTGGCCCTCACCCACCGGCCCTGTTTGTAAGTCAGCTCCGCCTCCGTTGCTGAGCGATGCTAACGCGCGCAGACGAGTACCTGGTCCGGCCGGGACAGTAGCACTGCCGATCGTGAGAAGACAGGGAGGCGAAGCTGCAGGCGTAAAGGTACGGAGTTCGGACTGCGGATCAGCCAGGAAGCTAGCCATACGAAGCAGACGTGGAGGACTGAGCGGCGTGACTGTTTGCCGGTCACAGGGGGCGCAGTAGACGGTTCATCAACCTGTGCCGTTTCGTCCCGTAGAGCTGGTGGGACTCGGCCATACTGTCTGTTTGCCTGTCACAGATGGCGGAGTCGCACGAAATCAGTAGACGGTTCATCCAAGCCTGTACTCAAACCTCGTCTGTAGAAATGGTGGCGCTCCCGCCCCTGTCTGTCGACACAGATGGGCGCCATCACCGTGAATTGACCAACAATTATCAAACGCGTGCGGGGGTCGGAGACAAGGGTGCGAGGCGATCCATACCTTAACACAGTCCATCGCTATCACAGAGTGACGTACCGACGTCCTTGGCCCGACGTAGCGGACTCGGGGGCCCCGGCATCCTGCCCTGTCCGCCTGTCAGAGGGACCAATCGCACGGAGATCAGCACAGCTGGTCACACCTGTTCCAGAGCATCTGCGCCCCGAACGGCGGCGCTCCCTGTTTGTCCGTCACAGATGGGTGCTACAGCCCGTGATCAGTACATGCAATCCAAGCTGTCTCACCAATCTCTCCGTCGACGGTGGCTTCCGCCCAGCCGGCAGATGGGTGTGTCTGCCGCGGGCTGGCCTCGCTGAGTTCGATCACTCATCTAACACCAAAGTAGGAAAACTTCGAGCGTAGCGAGGCCGGATCTCGGCAGGCGACCCCCGGTAGGGCCGCCGGAGGCATACGTAACGCTCGACCGAAGCACCGTGAGCGTACACATAGCAAACTCGAACCGCCCAGGCCCCCTCGAGCCTGCGAGGCCAGGCCCCGGCAGAGCCGCCGGAGGCAAACCATCCACGGCAGCGCTAGACCGAGATCCCAGCGGTGGTGGCGTCACCGCAGTCAGCGTCGCAGCCACTCGACGTCATGATGTGATGGCCGACAGCGGCGCCGCGTACTCAGCGTCGTGATTCGCCGTCACCAGCGGTGTCTCAGCCAGCCTGCGTAGCGTAGGAGCCCGGTCTCGTCACCGCGTGGGCCGCGCCAGATTGCCAATTTGCCTCGCCATCACGGCTCACCAGCCGCGGCCTTGGGAAAAGCAGTGTGTCGACGGCCCGCCCAGCCTGTGCGCGAGAGACGAATGTGAAGCAGTGATATAGCCGTCGTCCCCAGCTCCAGTCCAGACTGCCTCCGGCACGTCGAAGCCATCCAACTGGCCGGCGTGATGGCCCCTCGAACCGCCGATGAGCGCACCGCGCTGCTCGCGACCCCTGGCTGCGACCTCGACAACCCGCTCAACTGGCCGCGGCGCGTCAAGTGGCGCATCGTCGCCGTGCTGTTCTTTGCCAGCTTCACCGTGTGAGTCGTCCCCCGAGACTGCGTGTCCCCCGTGCTGAGCATCCCAGGACGGCCAACTGCATGGCGGTGATGCCCGTGGCGCGGCACATCGTTAATGACCTCGCCGACGCCCCCGCGACGACGAGCTCGACGCCCGTGCTCCTCGTCACCATCTGGGAGCTGGGCGAGGCCGCCGGGCCGCTCCTCATCGGGCCGCTCTCCGAGGTCGCCGGCCGGTACGCCATCGTCAACGCCGCCGGCGCGCTCTTCGCCCTCTCCACCCTGCTCGCCGCCCTCGCGCGCTCCGTCCCGCAGCTCATCGCCGCCCGCGCCCTCACCGGCATGGCCGTCGCCTCCAACGTCCTCAACCCGGCCATCGTCGGCGACCTGTTCCCCCCGGAGGAGCGCGGCGCCGCCATGAGCCTCATCATGTTCGCGCCCCTGCTCGGCGGCACCGTCGGCCCTGCTCTCGCCGGCTTCCTCGCCGAGACGTGCGGCTGGCGCGCCCTCCTCTTCTGCTGCGTCCTCCTCGCCGCCGCCGCCGAGCTCGCCTTCCTGTTCGCCTTCCGCGAGACCTACCACCTCGTCATTGCGCGCCGACGCGTCGTCTTGCAGGGCCAGGACCCCAAAAAGACCGCGAGACCGCGCCGGCACGGCCTCGGCGTATCGGTCCTGCGGCCCGCCGTCGTGCTGCTGAGGTCCGGCGTCGTCGCCGCCCTCGCTCTCTTCGGCTCCGTCGTCTTTGCCCTGATCTACGTCCTCGCGGTCTCCATGCCAGTGGTGCTCGAGGACGTGTACCGCCTATCGCCACGTCACATTGGCTTTGCCTTTCTCGCCAACGGTGCGTACCCCCCTCCCAGTCCATCCATTGCTGACCGCCCTAGCCCTCGGCGCCATGTTCAGCGTCCTCTTCTGCAAGCTCGCCCTCGACCGCGTCTACGTCCGCCTCCGCGACGCGAACCATGGCCTCGGCCTCCCCGAGCACCGCCTGCCCATGTGCATCATAGGCGCCCTCACTCTGCCGCCCGCCCTCGCCCTGTACGGATGGTGCGCCCACTTCCGCCTCCCGCTCGCCCTCTTCATCGCCGCCGTCATATGCATGCGCTTCTCCATCCTGCTCGTCCTCATCCCCCTCATGGCCTACGTCGTCGATGCCTGCGCCATCTACTCCGCCTCCGCCCTCACCGGCGTCATCGTCCTGCGCTGTCTCTCCGGCGCCTTTGTGCCCCTCGCCATGGCGCCCGCCGTCGACGCCCTCGGCTACGGCTGGGCCTTCACCACCCTCGCCCTCGTCTGCCTCGCCCTCGCCCTCGTCCCCCTCGCCGTCCAGCGCTACGGTCAGACGTGGCGCCGCTCGTCGCCCTTTACCAGCGACGGAGCCACTGACCCCTGAGTGCTGCCTCCGGCGGGCCTACCGGGGGTCGCCTGCCGCGGGCTGGCTTCGCAAGGTCGGAGGACGCAGTGGCTGCTGAGGGTCGATCTTGGGGCTGTTCTGTTCATCTACACGGGCGCAAGGGACGGGTTGGTGTCTCGAGAGGCCACAGAGCGGCTTCGGTCATGCGAATAGACGTTTAATATCACACATCTCGTCGCTGGTCTGCGGTGTACGCGCTAGGTGCGTCGTGTGTTCTATTGTGTTGCGTGTTTTGCCAGACTGTTGAAAGTTGCGTCCATGTCCGAATCTGTTTCTTATTTTCCGTTTCTCCATACCGTTTCCCACGAGCCAGGATGGAGTCGCTGGGCCTGCGTGACGGCCACCTCGAAGGCTGGCCTCTCAAAGGTCCTGAAGCTCACATAACCGTCGGGGCGTATAGCCATCGCATGCCGGTCGCCGCCCTGGACGAACTCGTCGTACCCGATCAACCTCAACGAGCCGGTTGGTTCAAATGACGGAGGCGCTCCTGTTGGTGGCGCCTGTTATTGCGCCGGCCGGACCAATCGCATCGACCACCTTAGTGGCGGCACCGCGAGTAATTGGCGTTTCTGTGGTGCCGACGGGATGCCTGACTCGTTGGTGGCTACAGAGCAATGACGGCAGGAAAAAAGACAATTGATTGTGGACGTGGCAAAGGGAATTATTATTGTTGCAGCCTCTTCTGTTATTGGATGGCGGCATTGTTCATTAGCGCGCATTGTGTGCATGGTCAACACTTGCGTCCTTCTTGTGCTCGTATTCCTTCCATTCGTTAATGATTTTCGATTTTCGACGTGTGTGCTGTGTCCTGACAGACCGCTCCCGACAGCTTCACGATGACCTGCAGATATCTGGAGAGTGCCGCGCATAGCATTAGCCAGGGATGAGAACATGGAGTCATAGAGTGAGGGCGTGACTCGTTTGCTTACAAGGGGAGGCTTACCTGTGCTGTCGCCTATTTTGTTGCCCAGTTCACCACGAGGAGGGCCTTCGTATCCAACGGCAGTTTTGGCCCCTGCGAAGAGTGGCTCAACTGCAGTTGACAATGCCACCCGATGACCCGGGGTCGTCGGTGGGCAGGACGCCAATCCAGTCGACGGCCCATAGAATCTCGGCCAGAAAGGACAAAGGAGGTTGACAATCCAGTCGACGATCAGCAAAATCTTAGTCAGAAAGGACAAAGGAGCTTGGCAATCCAGTCGACAGTTATCCTGCGCAGGATCAACGGGAGGCGGCAGCTTTGGACTCCAGGAAGTTACTGTGGACCATTCTGGGCAGGACCGACGAGAGGCGGTATAGAGCGTGAGAGTTGACTCTCCCTTCCACGCAGGATTAACAAGAGGTGGTACAGGAGGGCGTGAGAGTCGACGAGAGGCGGTAGAGGGCGTATAAATCGACGAGAGGTAGTATAGAGCGGGAGAGTCAACAAGAGGCGGTACAAAGCGTGGGGTTGACTCTCCCTCCCACGCACAATCGACGAGAGGCGGTACAACGCGTGAGAGTCGACTCTCCCTCCAACGCACGATCGACTAGAGACTTCAAAGCGTGTCAGAGACGGGATGGATCAACGATGCCTTGTCGTTTTACTCAAACCTCAATCTGGGAGCTAACTATGCCTTATGGCCTGGACCTTTCTGTCCAGGACTTGGCAACCATGGAAGGAGGACCTCACACTTTAGATCATTTGCAGCCTTCCCTCCACGAAGAGGCCCATTTCCGGCCATACGCACCTTCCTTCAGTGGGAGTTGACACATCCGGGGCACTTCGTCATGACGCGTCAAGGATGTGCGTGTGGCAAACATGAACGGTTCTGTGTGTCACAAGGATAAGTACTCTGCATGCTTGCTGCCGAGAATAGCCTCGCATCCACAAAGCTGGCCAAGACGACCATGAGCGACAAAATGGTTTGCGAGACGCTGGATCGGCCACTAATGTTACGCGAACGCGATTGCAAACACCACGGGCAATTCGCAAATCATACTTTTATCGCGGCACAATACGACACACGCATTCTTCAGCCCACGCACGCGTCAAATGATGTCGTCTCGTCATGACAGAGGCCGCATGAACGAACGCCGCTGGCGTCGCTGGGACGATCGGCGCGGACAAAGCAATGGTCGTCTTTACCACGGTGGGAGCCGTGCCGACGAGTCCCACGCCCAACAGCGGCGTCGAAATTATACGAGGGCCATTCCATCGGGAGGTCTCGGCCTGACAAGCGAGATCCCCTGGGATATCACGGAAGATGGTGCGGGCAACACCTCCATAGAGGTTGCCAATCACGACGGGGGACCAACAAACAATATCGAGGCTCCCTTGCCTCCAATCCTCGGAGCCCTGGCGGTTGTTTACAACAATCCTGAATCTATCAGCAGGGCAGTTAGTCAAGTTATCATAGATAACAACGACTCCCAAGTCGCGGTGTCTATCATTCCTATCAATCAGCTCACGCGCGACCACTTGCTCGAGAGCTGCCGACCACCAATCAGAGTCCCGTTCACCGACATATTTCTGCCCCGCGAGCCCTCAGTCGAGGAGCGTCAATCACTAACGTGAGATCGGAGCCGTCCCGATCCTTACGTCGTTGAGCAAACTCATCCCGCTGGAGATTCGAGCCGCAGTCAGGGATCAGGTGTCTCTGTCGCTAATTCTATCCCCCCCTCTCGGCTATTACGAAGTCTCACGAAGGACGATGGTCAATGTGGATGGGACGATGATGTATCGATTCCAAGCCCCCCTCGACGAAGTCCGATACCAGCTTGGGGGAGGGGGGAAAAGGGGGGTGTTCGAGGCAAAACCTCTTCCAGCAAGGACTGGCCGATCCACCTCGCGTTTGACCGAATTTGCGCCGCCGTCAATATGACACCAGCAAGCCGGGGGACGATCAACAAATTCAAGCCGCTATAGAGGCAAGACAAGCTTCGGATCGCCTCCGAGAGTTGAACGAGTATGAGGATACAAGCCTTTGACTGCTGGTGGGACCGCTGTCGATGGGGAGACCGATTACTCAAGCAATGTCAATATTGGTCCGTCCATCGCTACCAGAACCAATGTCAACACTCCCGTCCGCGTCCAGGCCAGGGGTAGCAATGCTATTCATGCCACCACCACCACCACCACCACCACCACCACCACCACAGCAGCCAGGGCACGCTATCGTAGGACATGGGACTAGAGGAAGATGATTGCGAGTTATAGGGTGAGGACAAGCTTTCTGAGACCTAGCTCAAGGCATTGCAGCGCAGATCCAGAGCCGCTCGGCCTGAGGTTTAGATAAGGCGACAAAATGGGGGAAATTAAATTCGAAGCAGATGACGAGGGCACGATAGAATTGATTCGTCCCATGATGGGGGCCAGAAATGGTATAAAAGCGGTCGGCCAATGATGATGAGATATTTCAGGTGGATGAGGACGACGACACCTGAGACGCACATGAACGCGGTGGTATGAAGGATAAGAGTACTGGAGTTGGATGACAAGTTTTTGTACGTAGAATAGACCGCTCTCACGAGCCAAGACGACGCATGAGATGGTCATGATGACCAATCTGATCCCGTGTAGCACTCATATTCTGATGACGATGAGATGATAACGTGGTGATGGAAGTGGACCACGACGGTCCGCAAAAGTGCACGAGCTATGACTTGAAGGCCCATTTGTCAAGCTTGAGTCCGGGTAGAGTACTGGGTTCCATGACCATGGCGAAATCTTTTACGGGAAATGGCGTGCGAGCGACTTGCTGATAGTGTTCAAGGCTTCGCCCTCGGCGGCTTTTCCTCGACTACGGGCCATTGTGACTCAGACCAGGCAATGCCTTTGCGATGGCGAAATTGTCCAAAGAGACAGAGTCCACAAAAGCCGGTCGAACACTGCGGCAGACGTTACATCGAGAGCCTTCAAGGACAGGCGGGGCCAATACCATGGCCCGCACCGAGCCGTTCCCGGGAGATGTCGCAAAGAACCAAATGGGAGTCTGAGTGTGTGAGATGCGACGCTGTATCTGGAAACTTGAGTCCAGCGAGGCCGATCTGTGGCGGCGACCTCTGACAGGACCACCGGATGCGGACCGCGTACGAACTAGGGTACATGTTTGCTCTCGCCTTAGCTTTGGACAAGGATACACTAGTAATGTGAACAGCCTGGCTTCGAGACAGAACTGGCAAAGGACACATGAGGCCTGGTTCCACGAATAGAGGTGTATAGCAATGTACATGATTGGTGCGGCTAACGAGGCGTCGTTAGAGTTGGGGCTATTCCGTTCCTGTATTACACACTATCGACCTCATTACGTGCTCAACAGACTGTCGCGAGGTACTAGTGGTGGGAGAGCGTTGGCGCGTGAAAAGTCAAGGTCAAGGCCCGGCCGAGATGAAGGCTCGCAAAGACACCCTCAGAGACCTGGAGCTGTGCGTGAGCACCACGAAAACTAGCAAGCCACGAGCTTGCACGGTTCTCGCGTCACCAAACTGGTCCTGACGTGGCTAACGCTTGTCCATGTGCCTCATCGTACGGTGGCCGAAGCGACTCCCAGCCAACACTGCCTCGAACAAGCTGGCACCGAAGCACCGTTTCTTCTCACTTTTCGGATCGCGACCACTGGATTCTGGTTCTTGGAATCGGGAGTTGAGGACGCTTGATGGCTCGTGCTGGTATCATCAGCATCTACACGCGGGGACGCGTTTTTCTGCCTCCAGCAACTGACTCCTCAGACTCCCCGCGTCAGCGACAATCATGGCAGGAAAATGGAATCATGGCGTGGAGAAGGCGGCGTTGCGCAAATTTGGACTCAAGTAAATTGCTTTGCCACGTTGGGAAAGGTCGTTTCGGGGCACTCGCTGACGACGCGTAGCGAAACGTACCAACTGGCCATGTATCTACTGGACCAGTACCGTGGCACCTGCCTCACTTGTCGCTACATGATCCCGTGGCATCTCGCGCCGGCAGAGTCACGGGCTCAATTGGAGGAGGCAGTCAAGACTGCGGTGGTGGCGGCGATTTTGAGACATCCGATGCTGCAGGTCGGCATGGGGAATGCCACTTCCAAGACTCCCTCGTGGATCCAGCTTCAGAGTCTCGACTTAACACATCATATCAAATGGGAATACATCGGAGAGCGTGACAACCTGGAACAAACGGTGCAGTCTGCCTTTCGCGCCCAGCTCGACGACCGTTTCCACCATGTCTCGAATCGGCAGCCGGGCTGGAAGATGACCATATTCCGGCAAGGCAGTACCCCCACCATGGAGGTTGTGCTCACTTGGAATCATCCCCAATTCGATGGCGCAAGTGCCCGGATAATCCAAGAAGACCTTGTCGACATCCTCAATGCTGGACACGGAGTCGGCACAAGAACGGGCTTGGATGGTGATATCCTCACACTGCCTGAAAGACCCCCCCTGCTCCCGATTCCAATCGAAAGCTGCCAGAAGCTCCCGGTGACTCTCAAGGTCCTCGCGAAAGCATTTTGGGAGGATGTTCGGCCACAATTCCTCAACAGAGACGCGTCCTGGGCGGCCTGGTGCCCGATTCGCAGCTCTCCGTACAAGACCCAGTATCGGGCTTTCTTCGTGGACGAGGCATCCCTCATCGCAATTCGGACCCTCTGTCGACAGAACAAGACTACCATCACCGGCCTGCTGAACGCACTTGCGCTCATCGCCTTCTCGTGGCGACTCGACAGCCGGACTGCCCCCGCCTTTCAGAGTTCTACCATCACCGACCACCGCCGCAACCTGCCTCCGGCGCCGCCAGACGCGCCATGGGCCCAGTCCGAGAGAGCAGTGGCAAACTATGTGTCGCAGTGCCTCCACAGATATGAAACCGAGCTGGTGGCGCGAGTTCGTTCCAAGCTGCCCGTCGAGTCGGGAGAGGAAAGGGCTCTGTCCGCCGAGCTGCAACGCGAGCTCTGGGCCGTGTCAGCACGGAACCGAGACGAGATAGTGGCCAAGCTGAAAGCTGGGCTGAAGAACGACCTGATCGGTGTTTACAAATACGTTACAGACTGGCAGGGGACGATGAGGGGTCTGGCGAAAAAGAAGCGCCAATTCACGTGGCTTGTGACCAATTTATGCGTGCTGGATGGCAATCGTACAACACGGCCGGGCACGCCGCCGCAGCGCGACGACGGCCAGAGCTGGTCGATTGATCGAGCACAGTTTGGACTGAGCGCCGAGATACCCCCCGCCGCCATTGAATTTGCGCCAGTCGGCGTCGCTGGCCACGGAATGTGCGTCAGCGCCAATTGGCCAGACTGCGCTGTCGATGAGAAGTTTGGAGAGCGCATCGTCGGTGATCTGGAGAGGTGGCTAGCGCAGCTTGCTGGTCCGAGTACGATCAAGAAAGACGCTGACTTTGGCGGATGATGGATCAAAGAGGATGTAAGTAGCCTCAGATGTCGCGAGTTTTATATAGGCGTTGTATCTCTTTTCATATTATGACGGGAAATTTATCCTGCCACCATAGTGAGCCACGGTGGGTTATATTGCACGATTACGTCCCAAGGTGCAGAGGAACGTCTGCCGATTCGAAGTCTGGATCACGATTGCCATTAACCTTGCTAACTTTCAAAGACAGCACTACTCAGAATTTCCTCAGTCACCCATCTTTATCGTGTATACTCCCACATCCAACCAGCTCCCCCTGAGGAATTCATCTACAGGCGGGAAAGCGTGCACGCGTTTTTCAAGCACTTGCGCGACTGGGATCATGGCTGGTGTATACGGAGCGTTCCCATGCCATAGGGTAAGTATGCTATGCCATGTGAGCATTTCCCGCCTCGTCTTTGAGAAATACATTGATCTGTTCTCCTGGTATCGGTGTTTCCTGAAACCCACAAGCCTACATGCCTGTCTCCTCCCTAGGCCGCCTCGATTGATAATTCTGTGGCTGACTTTGTATCGATGCACTGGATCTATCCACGGAAATCCTCCCAGATAAAAAGCCGAAATTGAGTCCGTTCCTGCAGGATTTTGCAACCATAGACACCCGCTATGGGAGTAGTTACCTAGGTTATAGTTCTGCTACTAGCAAAATAAGATGAGAAGAAGTGAATGAGAACTGGCGTTGGGAAGGATATTGAGATGATGCTCGAATAGCGATCTTCAGCCCCGCCACCAGCCGTGACAACTGGCAAGCCAGCATTATCACCCGGACTTCACACGAAGTACCAGTCGATTCAAGTCATCGTGGATCTCTCAGACCTCATGAAGCCACAGCTCGTCAGCCAGAACCCTGAGTATAGATGACATGTGTGGGCGCGACTCATTCAACAGCAGCCCCGTTATTGCGTTTGATGGGAATGTCAAAGAGGGCCGCCATGGTGTGGTGAGTGCCTTTCGCTGCCAAAGCATACGCCACTTTCCAGGTCTTGACCAAGTGGCTCTAATTCAATTTAGGGTTCGACTTCATGGGGAATCTTTCGTAGACGTCATGAAGCCATTGCTCATCAGCCATGTTCCAAGTCTGATCATACACAACGCGTGTAGGCGCTGAGCTTTCGTCAGTAGCCGCGTCATTGCTCTTGTTTTGGGTTGTCGAGGATCTCTCGTAGACTTCATGAAGCCATTGCTCATCAGCCGCGGTCCAGCTTTCACCACACCCAAAACTTTCCCTTATCCTTGAAGTTTGACTTCATCGAGGGTCTCTCGTGAGCCTCATTCAGCGGAGCGAATGCCAAGCTGGACATGCATTCCTCCCAGCGGTAAAAACCAACATTGCCAGCAGCTGATTGATTGACCGGGTCGTCCTGCAGCAGACCAGCTACAAGTGGCGATAGCGGCACTGGGAGCGAAGAGCTCTGCTCGCATATTGCCTTTCTCGGTGCCAGGAGTTGATATCGCTGGATCAACGCCCAAGGTGAGCGTGGGGTTGGTGAGCCTAGAAGCTGGAAGGAGAATGTGAGTTGTGAGTGTTGAGTCAGATTTGATTGTGAGAAATGCCGCCCAGGCCTGTTGCCTGAACGGCACGGTGCCAATGTTTCTTGCAGGAAACCGGAAGATTTACCGTTTTCTCAACAAAAACGTCCAGTGTCTCTCGCAAGAGGAGAGGATGTTGCGGGAGAGAGGCCAGTGGCCATTGCAGGAGGTGAGGATGTTGCGGAAGAGAGGCCAGTGGCCATTGCAAGAGGTGAGGATGTTGCGGGAGAGAAGAGAAGATAGTGGCCCTTGCAAGAGCACCTACATTCAGTTGAAAACGCTGATTTACCAGCCCACATGGAGGAGGAGCCCTCCAGCCCTCGTGACGGCTATTCAATTTGCCGTGATCTATCGGACAAGTAACCGTGCGGCCTGGCATCTTGCTTTTGGGCCAAGGAACATTGCAGAAGTCGAGCAACTAAGAGAAATAGCTGCGGCCGGTTCTCAGAGTGGTCCTTCGCCATATGAGACTCTTTTACAGCTGCAACGAGACATACAAGGGCGAGGTGATCAAGTTCCGCTCCTGATAGAGTCCCTCTGCCACCTTGGGGCCAGGATAACAGACACAAGGGTTAGCCCAAGAACGGTACGCATAGCAACGGTCCGCCAACGTACGACAGTATGCATGTAGTCACCCACAAAGACTTCAAAAGCATCATCGACGCCATTGACAGCTTCGGTCCCGGTGGTGTGCCTGCGGGCACCATGTTGAACGAAGAGATAGCGCACCAGGTACAATTTGAGCAGGGCTTCTCCACCACAAAGGAAACGCCTGTGGTGCACGAGAGATCATGTCTGCATGAGTTGCGGCTTTTTCTTCGTCAAAGACGTCGAGGAAATGGAACCGGTCATTTCATATTTCGATTGGGTCTCGCGGACAGGCGTGAACAGCAGGCTGTGTCACAATGCTGAAACTTTAGAGGGTCTTTTATGGATACAGTTCAGCTTAGTCTTACAGAACAATCACAGTGGCTGTAATGTTGTTGGTGGCTTCCTAGACCTTTGTGTATGACAATTGAAAAGTAGCTCGAGCGCGGCGAGGCCAGTTCGCCTGCGGCGAACGGTAGAGACCAACAATGCCGCTAGAGAAAAGGGAAACATTCTAGAGACCATTTTTGCCGATGCGTCACGGCGCAAAGTCACTCAATCCACCGCAGCCTATTTCCTCTGTCCCATCCCGTCCATCAGGGCAGCGCCCAGAGCGGCACTCGCCACCTTTGCGCCTTTCGAGCCCAGCCACGGGTCATTGTTGTGGCGGTTTTGCATGGCGGCCTGGGCCCCGGCACTGAACGCGGTCCGGGCACCGGCCTGTATGAGCGGGTTCTGCCACCACTGCTGCTTCTTCTTGGCCGCCGACGGCGCCGGAGCGGACTTGCGTCTCGGGTCCGAGGGCCGAGACGATCGGGACACGTCGACGTCACGATCGCGGCCGCGGTGCGGGCTCACGGCCCTGTTGTACGAGCGCTCCTGCGATCTCGGACGGCGGCGCGGTCTGTCCTCCTCGCCTGGGTATGCTGGTGCAGGGTAGTCGCGGGCTCGCCTGGGCTCTGGCGAGGCGTACCGCGGCCGAGGAGAGTGGTGGGCATGGCCGTTCCGTCCCGGGTAGCGGTGAGATTCCGGTGGCGGCGATGTCCTCTCCCGCCGGGGGTAGTACTCGACGTCGTCGCGGTGCGAGCGGCGGGGCTTGTCCCTTGGGTCGGGCTGATACCCCCGATCATGGTAGTCTCGCAGCCCATCTCGCTCATGGCGCGGGTGGCGGGGCTCATGGCGCCCTTCTCTGCGAGACTCGCGCGGCAACGGCTCGGATGTGTAGTAGGGCAGCGGGCTCTTGGCTCGATGCCCAGCCGCCGGCTTGCTCAGAACGACCGGCTCAACCGGCTCTCGGTGCGAATGGTGGTGTTTCCGCCGCGGGGCGTAAGCCTCGTCGATCGGGGGGATCACTTCGGGGCTGCGGTGACGGTGCCGCCTCTCCGATATGTGTCGTCGACCCGGAGGCTCTACGATATGGTCCCTCGGCGCTGCGCCGACGTAGTAGTCGTCGTAGTCATCGTAGCGCGAGCGTCGCGGCAGAGGCTGGGCCATGCTCGCGTGGCCGTGTGCGGCGACTGGTGTCTTTTTATTGAGTGCTGCCGTGCCGTTCTAGGTCCAGCGAGTCTGGATGAATGGGTTGCAAGAGACGGGCGGTTTGTGAGGGATAAAAGAACGGTGCACGAAGCGCAGGCAACACCGGTTCACACGTTGGTCATGTGGCACGTATCATGCATGCATGGAGCAACACGAGACGGGTGGCGGAGCGGCAGTTTACGAGATCTGCCAGGATAATGGTGGCCAATGAGACGAGCGTCGAATAGGGCCCGGCACTGCTGGATACTTAGTAAGTATGCTGCCGACAACGGGTGGGCTCAAGGGGAGGGAAGGGGGGTCGAGGTGATTCAGGGCAGAGCAGAGGAGCCCATTTGGCCGTACGGGCCCCATGACGTCACTTGAGCCAATGGGCAAGAGTCTTGGGGCTCGAACAACTTCGTGACGTGGACGGTTGGTGGCGGTCATCTGACGTCAATTTTACGCGAGGGAGGAGCGGTGGGCAGGAGCGAGGGGGCGCGTCCGGTAGCATTCGCCGTGCGTGGAGTCGAGCGCTTTCCTGCAGCAATGGAGCCGATGTCGAAGGGCAGGTGCGATGCCGTCCGACAATCTGTCCAGCATAGTGGTCGCTCTGCAACCAAGCTCATCGCTTCCAGGGAGACCACGGAATTGCAGATTTCAATCGGACGGAACCACCAGAGCACCCCAGCACTGAACTTGAAACATTCTCGGGCACCGATGCCACGCGGCAGCTCCCGTACCGTCGCGCTAGCCGCTCCCTGAAGAGGCGTCGAGATTCCGTTTCGCGCGTTTTTCCGCATTATTCCTGCGCTGAGTGGAAAAGCCCTCATCTCGTCGTCGACCGATGCTGGAATGACCGTCTCCTTTGGTCGTCTTTACGGCGTGCGGCAGCAGGCGGTATCATTACGGGCCACGCGCCAGAGGCCAGTTCGAACACATCAAAGGCGGCTTTGGCACTTCAGCTCACTTGCCGCTCTGGCCCTGCTGCTGCCATGGTAGGCCTGAGGTGTCTGAGAGCTCCAAAATATCATAGGCACGCGGCTCCATAAAGGGCTGCGTCTGTCACCATGACGAAGTCTGGACCCGTTTGGGCACAAGCACACACGTCTTGTCGAGTCCACCAAGTCGACTGGAATGCTCAGGGCCAATCACATCTCCCACCGGTCGCGCATACGTACATCGCCCAGGCATAAATGCAGGCAAGGCATGCTTGGTTCCCAAAAGTCCGGCTCCGCATGCTTGCGTGCCATGTGATTTGGGAACTCGTCAGAAGACGCTACCTCACACACCTCATTCTGCGCTTCGAAATGGCACTTCGGGCGTTGTCGCTGCAACCGAGGCCTGCCCTGTTGACAGATTGAGGAGGACAAAACCGGACCGCAGTCGTCCGCCCATCCGTCCTGAGGCTCGGTGATGCGTAGCAGCGAAGTGTAGGACACGCAGCCGCATATTTGCCCTTGGGTACGTGTCAAAGGCCGCATTGTGAGTATTTGCCGTCGCCGCTGCTGATGATGCTGCGAACAGCTGATTACACACTAGCCCCGTGTCTCATCAACGTGTCGGACTGGCCCGCGGAGGGATCTCCAACTATCGTGCAGACTGATTGGCAGGCTCCAGCTACACGGCAGGACGAGCCGGGCTGGAAGTGACGTCGCGCAGACTTTCATGGAACCGCACAGCTTTCAAGGAAGGGGGGTGTCCACCATCGGCCGGATCGCTGAACGAGTGCAGTGAAACTCTTGAGTAGGTGACAACTGGACAAGTCGTCGATTCCCATCTTGATGACTCAGAACGTAGGACAGGGACCTTGGCGGGCATCATCGGCCAGCTCCTGCACACCCAGGCAAGCCACGATCGCCAATGTGCGTGGCGTTCACTGGACCACCGGCGCCAGCGAACCAGGCCGCTTACCTGCCATCGCCTCGTTCTGCCGCCTCCTCCAGCTGGACGTGCAGGGCGTGCAGGGCGTTCCCGACGCACTGTCGATCGGGGTTCGCCGCTTTCCTGCGGCTGACTGCGTAATCATTTATACCTGCGTTGCGATCGCGTCCGCATACAGAGCTGCCATCGGGAGCTGGCGCAGGAGCCGTCGGAGTCCTAGTTGCGATAAACAATCTTGAAAACGTGGGGTGCATGGAAACACAGCCATCGTCTGGAAACAGTGCCGCGCCATGCGCTGCACGCGACAGCGACCGCGCCGCAGTACCGCATGGCCCCAGGGGTCCTGAACGGGCCGCCATTCAAAGTAACGGCAAAGAAACGTGGCCAGAGGGGACGTTGGTCGGTTCCTTTTCCATCTTCAATTTCCATTTATTTCGTTTTCTCCTCATTTCCAATTAAACCCCTGCGCCAGGCCGAAACAACACGGCAGGAACAAAGAAAACTACAGGCTGACCGCACAACTACGTCCTTACCGCATCACCGAGACGATATCAGTGTTGCGAGTCAAAACGCCGGAAGCTCTTCGGGGGGTCCACAAAGCCTCGTTGGCTCGCTATGGCGCTGATATGGCCGTTATCTCAGACCAGAAATCTCGGGTCCACTGGAGTAACGGGTTTCGGAAACGGCCGTCGCACTTCAGGACGGCGAGAAATCACATATATCGACCCTTGCTCTTACCGAGGAGCCGGGGGAGAGCTGATGATTCAGTAGAGATCAAAGATTGGTCATGAGGGACGGACCCTGCACCGTGATGGCACGAATTGATCAGTGTGTCAAGTGACTTTCTCTTTGTTATTTTTTTTTTTTTTTTCCAAACTGTCGTGCGCGTACCAGGGCTGAATGTCTGCAGTCAATCGCCTTTGACGAGAATGGGAGGCGAGGCGCTCGAAAGTGACGAGGGCTGATCGGACTGACTGTCATGATTGGTCATCGCGGATCAGGCCACGGATGGTTATCGCAATCAGCGTTTGGCTACGGTTGGTTGGAGATAAGAAACAACGCCAAATCCATGGCGCACCACCACCACCTCCACCACGTCAATTTCGCCAGCCCGCGGATCATCCACACCTAGGCAGTCCAAAAAAAAAAAAAGAGAGCTCTCGACTCTGTCGAGGCGGCGCCGGCGCGGGCGATTGCTGACATGTTCTGCATTTCTTCTGCTCCGGCTTCACCTCGCGCCGCTCGGGCTTTCACCTCTGCCACACGCTTTCCCTGGGCTGTGGCATCGTTTTTTTTTTCCTCCCCCCGTCGTGAGCTTGTTGCGTTGGCACACCGCATCGTTAGCTCCTTGTCTAAAACTGCTCTTTGTCCAACTGCGATGGTGTCGTGTCTCCCAAAAACTCCATAGAAGTGTGCCCGGGGGTGGCTCTCGACCAACAGTCGGCCGCCACATTTTAAATACTCCAGGGCCGCCGCTCCCTGCGATTCACGGCACCTTGACGGTTTCCACGACGTGCTGTCTTTTCGCCGTGACAGACTGGCCTGGCTCTGCGACTTGGACACCACCTGACCAGCTGGATCCCGCTCTTTCTGCATCCTACAGATTCACGTTGCTCTCACTTTGCACTCTCCTTCACCATGGGCTGGGCAGAGCACGTTAACAATTCGGTGGCCACCAGTGTCGCTGGACGATGGTTTCGGCTCGACGGCAGCGGTCATGTATGTGTTCCTGGATGCCCTTTCCCTTTCCCCCTCTCATCATTGCCCTGTTCCAGCTGTCTCGTCTGGGCCTTTGTCGTCAACGATTGCATGTTGCGGGTTGAGAGATGATGCTGTGAGACGTCGCATCTCACACATCTTGGAGAGCACAGCATGAGAAACAGCCCAGCTCCCCTGCGCCGGACCGCTGCAAAGCCAGTCGCGTGCAACAGCTAACCAGCTCTGCAGCCCAGGGAGAGAAAGGGGTCGTATTTCCTGACAGAGCTGCGCGCTGGTCTCACGACATTCTTCGCCATGGCCTACATCATCGCGGTCAATTCCTCCATTGTCTCTGACTCTGGCGGGACCTGCGTCTGCCCGCACACCCCTGAAGATCCCACCTGCGACAAGGACCAGTCGTATCTGCTGTGCGTCCAAGAGATCAAACAGGACATTGTCACCGCAACGTCGGCCATCTCGGCGCTGGCTTGCGTCTGCATGGGCCTCTTTGCCAATCTGTACGTCTGACAGTAGCCAGGGAACACTGCTGCTGGTGGTTTGTTTCACGGAACGGGGGCTGACTGTTGTTGCTCTGCATGCAGGCCGGTCGCTTTGGCGCCTGGGATGGGTACGTCGAATACCGGGTTTGAAGGGGGGTGAGTGAGGGGAGCTGATGTGCTGACACGATGGGGCATCCAGGCCTGAATGCATACTTTGCCTACACTGTTGGTCAGTGGTATAATTGTGTCTGGGTTCGTCGTGCCATTGCTGACTAGCCGTTGTCGCACACAGTTGGTCGACACGGAACGGGCCTCGTCCCCTACAGGGTCGCGCTGACCGCCATCTTCGTCGAGGGCTTCATCTTCTTTGGCCTCGCCGTATTCGGCCTGCGGCAGTGGCTGGCCCGGGCGATCCCGCACTCGATCAAGGTGGCGACGGGCGTCGGCATCGGGCTGTACCTGACGCTCATCGGCCTGACATACAGCGAGGGCATCGGCGTCGTCGTGGGTGCCACAGCCACGCCCGTAGAGCTGGCCGGCTGCTCGCCGGCCAACCGCCTGGAGGATGGCACGTGTCCGAGCTGGGACAAGATGCGCTTCCCGGCCATGTGGATCGGCATCTTCTGCGGCGGCCTGTTCACCGTGGTGCTGTCCATGTTCCGCGTCAAGGGCGCCATCATCATCGGCATCCTCCTCGTCAGCATCATCTCGTGGCCGCGCACCACGCCCATCACCTACTTCCCGCATACGCCCGTGGGCGACGCGTCGTTTGACTTTTTCAAAAAGGTCGTCACCTTCCACCCGATCCGCAACACGCTCAACGTGCAGCAGTGGGACGTGGCGCAGTACGGCGGCCAGTTTGGCCTCGCCCTCATCACCTTTCTCTACGTCGACATCCTCGACGCCACCGGCACGCTGTACTCGATGGCGCGCTTCGCCGGCCTCATGGATCCCGTGACGCAGGACTTTGAGGGGTCCGCCGTCGCCTACATGGTCGACGCGCTGTGCATCTCCATCGGCGCCCTGTTTGGCGTCCCGCCCGTGACGGCCTTTATCGAGTCGGGCGCGGGCATCTCCGAGGGCGGCAAGACGGGGCTCACGGCCATCTCGACGGGCCTCTGTTTCTTCGTCTCTGTCTTCTTCGCGCCCATCTTCGCCTCGATCCCGCCGTGGGCCACGGGCTGCGTGCTGATCCTCGTCGGCGCCATGATGGCCGGCGCCGTGCCCGAGATCAACTGGAAGTACATGGGTGATGCGATCCCCGCCTTCCTGGCCATCTGTCTGATGCCCTTCACCTACTCAATCGCCAACGGCCTGATTGGCAGCATCTTCTCGTACATTATCCTCAACGGCGCCGTCTGGGTCGTCAAGAAGCTGTCCGGGGGCCGCGTCGTGCCGTCCAACATTGACGAGCACGAGAAGTGGACGTGGCGCATCCCGGGCGGCATCCTACCCCCGTGGCTGGTGCGTCTCGGCAAGGGCCGCAGGGACTTTTGGCGCGAGGACCCGCCCACGGTGCATGAGGCAGCCACGCACGGCAAGCTGAGCTCGGAAGAGCACCACGGTGGCGGCGGCGGCGGCGAGAGTCCGGCGTCCGAGACGGCAACGGCACGTGTAAAGGCGTAGGGGCCACTGCACTTGGATCTCGCGCCGCCTTGGGAAGCGACGCTGTTAGAGGATAGGAATCGCCCTGGCGGCGTGGGGGCGGCATTCTGTTCACGATGCAGATGACGGGCCTGTAGACGTTTTGGTGGCACGGGAGCCGGGGGATCTGGGTGGCGGCACGTATTTACATGTACATGTTGTGTATCTGCTGCTTGTGGCAGCGGAAGTGTAGAATCGCTAGATGACGCTCATTGTCCAATCCAAATCACACAACGCCCCCTCGGCACAACGTGTCACGATGAGTCACGCAATCCAAAACGCTCACTTGTCACCTTACGACGATGAATCCCACAGACCTCTGCTTTGGCGGTGGCATGCCGTCGGTCGCTCCGATGCTGATAGGCGGACGCTGCAAGGCCCTGTCACGCGTTCAGCAAAATCAACACCGTGTCTCTGAGCGGACAAACCATCCAGCAACCAAATAAAACCTCTCCCGGCAGCAAGCGGCGGTCCCGTCACACCATCAGTGCAATATGCTTGAGTTCACTGCCGCGTGCGCATTAGCATCACCATCGCCGACCAACAGACAGACAAGACAATTGGACAATGAACCCACTTTTGCACCTGGTGGCCGACCTTGATCGGCGGATACTCAACCTCCTGTCCCTCATCCCTGCCGAGCAGCCGCTGCTCCTCGCGCAGCCGCCTCGCTCTTTCAGCCAGCTGCGGCACGGGGACGAGATCAAAGTCGGAGTTGAGGTGCCAGAACAGGGTGCTCGAGATGCGCACGAGCGGCCGGTCGGGGCGCTGCGCGCTGCGGCGCTCCACCGCGGCGAGGGTGGCCTCGTTGACCACCACCTCGTGGTAGCCGGCCTTGACGAGGCCGCCCGTCAGGTGCTCGAGCTGCTTCCCGGCCTGGACAAGGAGGTAGTTCTTGCCCGGGGGGATCTTGACGGGGATGCGGGCGCCCGTGTTGCGGGCCCAGATGTGTAGGCCCGGATAGCGCGAGCGGCCGTGGATGGTGAGGAAGTTGAGATCAGTGTGGAAGCCGGCGAGAATAGTGTCCTTGGCGGCGTGCGTGCGGAGGTCGCTGGCCGTGGGGGCGAGGAGGTGTGGTCTGGAGAGCGTTGTGAGTGAGGGAAGGGGGGAGGAAGCCGAAAGACGGATGGGAGGAAAGCCGACAGACGGATGGCAGGATGAAAGGTGGGAAGAACAAACCCGTATTTTGCGGCGTCGCTAAAGTACGAGGCTGGCAGGCCGAGGCCAATCGCCGCCATTTCGGAGAGCTTGGACACACTATGACGTGTCAGCCAGCCGGCTCTTGATGATGTGAGAAGGCAAAAGATATGGAAGCAACAGGAGCCCGAGAGAACCGGGTCAAGTGAAAGAAGATTGACAAAAGGAAGAATGGGATAAGGAAGAGAGGCTTTGACACGAGACACCGTGAAAGGGAGCCCACGTACGCGTTCTTCATGCTGTTCCCCCACGTGTCCATAGTCCCCTCCCAGCGGTCCCGAATGCCCGCGGCCTCGGGCACGACGTTGGCGGCATTCAGCCCGGGAAACTGCGTCTCGTAGGGGAGAGCAGCCTCGTCGGCGGCGGCCAGGCCCATGCGCCAGAAGAAGCGGCACTTGGGATCGGGCTGGTGGCCGGCAATGTCGAGGGGCCGCTGACTCGGGTGCAGGCGGCGGATGACGTCGAGACACGGCTCGTCGACGGCACACTTGGGCTTCTCTGTATTTTCGAGCGTCACGCCGATCTGGTAGCTGAGCTGGGGCCGCTCGTCTCGGCGCAGGAGGGCGGGCGGCTGGGCAAAGTAGTCCTCGAGCAGGTCGAGAAAGGCCTCATTGTCCGACTCGAGCACGCGCGAGTCGTGCAGGATGAGGGCACCGTAGGTGATTAGGGCGTCAGCGGCGCGTTGACACTCTTGCTGAACTTTGGGGGAAGAGGACGAGGAAGAAGAAGCAGCGGCGAGGTAGATGTTGAGGTCGATGATGGGGAGGTCCATGGACTCGGGGTCGGCTTGTGACGACATGCTTCCAGTCTCACTCGCCTGCTCAGAGGCCAAGCGTGCTCAATGATGGAGAGGACGAGGGGAAGGAATGCTGCGAGGACCGGGAGAGGGGTGAAGACACGATACGAAAGTGGTGGTGTGCCGCATGGTTTTTGGTTTTGTTTTGTTTGGTTTGGTCCGGATCGGTTTTGGTCCAATCCGGCTGAGAATATGGATTAGCGGCGGTGGACGAGGTGGGGGACGAGGCGCGGCCGTCTGTCCGCGTCGTCGAGACAGCTGCTCGGGGCCGGCCGATGTGGAGACGCGGCAGCTCAGACGGGAAGGTGTGCCCCAGATCGAGAGATGCATGCATGGCGGAAGGAGCTGGTCCTCTTGTTCGTTCCGAGAACTCTTTCTGCCGGAACTCGTGGCCTAGTGTAGCGGGAGTTGGCACCTCGGGGACACTGTAGAGCCGTGGTCGGTACGGACTGTCACGCGTGCAACAGAAAGGGCATTGAGTCGCTGGCGATGCTGCTCACCGCATGGATGTGAACGGTGCGAATGGCCTCGGCTCGCGGCGCAGGGGACACGTGCGCACCAGATACATCAGACGTGCACTTTTGTCCTCAGTTCCAGGGCGTAGACTGAAACTTGAGAAAAGACGTGGTCATATTGTTAAGCAGCCACTTGTTGCTGCCTTGCGCCACGCGCCGTTGCCGTGGACACTCGACAAATACAGTGCCAGGCGTAGGGACAAGCTGGAATTGTCGACTGCTGCGCAACCGCATGCGGCACTGTATGTAACACCAGGGTTAATTCTCTCTATTTGCAGGTTTCCAACAGGCATGCCAGTCGTGAACAGCACCAACGCCAGGCACTGCCCGCCTACCCGGCACACACGGGAGGCGGAAATCACCATCGCAATAAGCAAGCCAGAAGTCGCACGTTTCGCTGAACCTGAGGCACACGCTCTAGGAACGGTTCACAAGATTGGTAGAGGACAGCTCTAGGTGCGTTCTGTAGGTGACACTGTTCCGATCGGATGCCGAAAGATGTCACGGACCGCGGAGAAAGCATGCACAGATAGATGGAATGGCATCAGAGAACCATGTAGGCAGCGCGGGGGTCGCAACGACAGGACGATCAGGACGCTCGCTGTCAAGACAGTCGTTCCGTGGTTGCCAAAGCAATGTCCAAAAACGGCGAGATGGCGAGCATGGTTGCTGCCGCTGGCGATGGATCAGGCCGTACAGCAGGCAGAGGCCACGCCTCAGTAAATTTACTACGCCGCGTTCTACCAGGTGTTGCATTGTCAGTCGAGGCTGCGCTGGTTCTCCTGGTCCGCGCGGGCCGGAGCACGTAGAGGCTCTCTCGTCGACGAGCAACCCGGCTGGTCCTCAGGCCACGTCAGCTGCTAGCATCCGCTGCCGAGTCCAGCCATGTCCTCGCACGAAAGGGTGCCCAACTGGCCGTGGCTGACCTCACGACCGCTCAGCTAGGGCTTGCCCGTCCGCCAACGAGGCCGACGACGACGGGGTGGGACGGCAAGAGCCGGCTCAGCGTGGCTCGCAGGTGATGCCTCCGGCGGGCCGGCCTCGCTGCGCTCGAAGAACTGCGCACCGTGGAGCAAGACTTGAAAGACCAGTGTTAATCGAGCGCAGCGAGGCCAGCTCGCCGCAGGCGACCCCCGGTAGGGCCGCCGGAGGCACAACCCAGAGAAGAGCACTTCAGCACCGAATTCTGAGAACGAGCCACCGGCCAATCCGCCGGGCAGCCAGAAGAAAAGCAAACTACCAAACACCGCGACTCTGAGCACACTTTCACATCCGAGCACATTCGAGCTTGCAAGGCCAGCAAACAGAAGACGACGACGTCAAGTGTTCTCTTCAGACTATGTACAATTCGCCTCGCGGCCGAGCTAGCTCGCCTACCGCGAGCGCTCCGCCTCCAGCTCCCGCTCCGCCTGCTGAAAGTACTTTGCCGTGTCGACGCCGTGCTGGTTGTGGTTGACAAAGTTGAACCACGGCACGGTGCTGAAGAAGAGCGCCGAGTATCTGCTCTGGCGGGCCGCGACGCCCTGGAGGTGGGGGCTCAGTCTGCTCTCGCCGTACAGGGGCTCGCCGGCCCTGACCTTGGCCACCATCTCCTTCATGTCGAGGTCGATCTCGCGGGCGTTTTCCGTGGCGCCGTAGAAGCGGACTGCGCGGGTCAACACACGTTAGCTAGCTTCTCGGTGCTGGTGCTGGTGCTGGTGCTGCTGCGTCCTCGCTCTGCGGCAGGCACGGGGGGTCACGGTAACGTACGACACGATCGCTGGTAAAAGTAGAGGAAGCCGCCGGCAAGGCCCACGAAGCCGGCCAGCCGCATGGCCTTGGCGAAGCCGCCCTTGCCGACGTACGACGGCGCAAACTTCTCGAGCGTGTACAGCGCCGTCGGGGCAAAGGCCGCGGCCACGCCCCCGGCCACGTAGTCCGACGTTCGCGCATACCGGACGACTCGCTTGAAGTGGCTGCTCACCGGCCCAACATTAGCAACCCGCCATTCAGCCCATGGCCCTGCATGCCCGCCCAATTCTCCAGCTTCAGACGCTGCGAGCCTGGCGCACAGCGGCGTCGCGACGATCGGGAAGAAGTGGTCGCACGTACGGATCATTGTCAATGAGCTGGGACAGTTAGCTTCGGGCTCCCGCCAGCATCGTGGGCGTCGGCTTGGCCGCACATACCGGATAGTCCGTCTGGACGACCTTGCTAGTCCCGGTAAAGGACGGCGTCGCCTGCTTGGTCGCACTTTCAGCCATCGTGAGGATGCAGTCGGCGGTGAAGTCGACATCTCGAAGCTCGACTGCTGCTACTGCCAGCGGTGGAAACGGGCAGCTGCAGCCAGTCACGTGCCGTCTGGGTCACGTGGTAGGTGGTGCCTCCGGCGGCCCTACCGGGGGTCGCCTGCGGCGGGCCGGCCTCGCTGCGCTCGAAATGCATTCGAGACACAACTGGCCTACAGCAGGTATCTGTTCATGACCAGTCTTGATGGCTATTTGCCTCCGGCGGCCCTACCGGGGGTCGCCTGCGGCGGGCCGGCCTCGCTGCGCTCGAAATATCACGTGTGGCCGTGATCTGTGGTACATGTTTGATTGTCAGTAGCTGTGTTTGCCTCCGGCGGCCCTACCGGGGGTCGCCTGCGGCGGGCCGGCCTCGCTGCGCTCGAAATGCATTCGAGACACAACTGGCACATGCCGCTGCAACTGCTGTGGTTTGAGAGCACGCTAGCCGAGCTGACAGCGGTCGAGGGGGATGGCTCTGCACTATGAATGCAGTCGTGGCGGAAGCATTCGGGGCCCATTGTTCTACAGTGGCTCCAGTTGCACCCCATGCTTTGCGGCGTGTCTCGGTGGGTCTCCCGCCTACGCGTGTCCCGGTCCATCGAGACGCGTTGATGGAAGTGATGCAATAGCTCGACTTGCAGGACACAACGCCATCATCTCTGCGCAACTCCCGACCACAAGCCCGCCGCCACCATGTCGACACTGCTCTCCGCCGGTCACCTGCCGCCCAACAGGCACGATGACCTTGACAACTACCACGTCGGCGACGACCCTTTCGCGACACCGAGCCCGCCCTCGTCGCCGCCGCCCAAGAAGCGCAAGGAGCCCGCATCCGCCTCCCAGGGCGGCGGCTTGGGCATCGACGAGGAAGTCTCGGTAGCCAAGCGCGCGAGGCTCCCCAACGTGAAGCTCGACGAAGACAGGTGAGCCGACCGAGCCGCTTTTTCCCCTCTCTCTGGGCTCTGCTCCAGCACCCACTCCTCTTTCTTTCCTTCTTCCTTTTCTCTTTGTATTACCGACAGGCAGGCTTTCTGACGGGAGGAACGTGCTCCTCTTCTTCTTCCTCTTGTTTTGGCAGACTTCTCGGTGCAAACGGGCTTCCCAGACTGCGCCAGCTCGCACGCACCCTCAAGCTCAAGGGCAAAGGACACGAGTTCTCGGACGCGGCCCGCCTGCTGTCGCTGTACCAGATGTGGCTCGACGACCTGTTCCCCAAGGCCAAGTTCCTCGACGCGCTGGCCATGGTAGAGAAGGCCGGACACAAGAAACGGGTGGTGGCTGCGCGGAACGACTTCATGAACGAGGGCAAGCTCAAGGAGCGGGCGGACCACGACGACCACGACGAGCGGCAGCAGGATGTGGCGCGCGAGAGTGTAGAGGGCGCGGAGCAGGACGAGGGGGAAGGCGGTGCACAGACAGGAGGAGCGCAACCAACGACGCCATCACGACGAGATGACGGGGTACCAGACGACGAGGACGACCTCTACGACGCGACGCCGCGGCAGCAGCAGCAGCAGGGGCGGCGGACGACGGCGCAGGACGACGGTGTGCCCGGCGACGAGGACGACCTGGATGCGCTGATTGCGGAGGCGGAAGTACGAGACCAGGGAGCGGCGGCGGCAGCAGCCCGGCGGCGCAGTCTGACGCCAGACGAGGGCGACATGGACGATCTGGACGCGCTGATTGCCGAAGCCGAAGCAGGAGATGGGTCAGCCGGACGGCGGGTTGCAGAACATGATTTTGGAGACGACGAGGCGGCAATGCAGGAGATGCAGGGCTGAAGGGATGCATCCCAGGCGCGGTCACGACGACAAGCGAAACCCAATGCTATGAAGCTCGCATGACCAGGCCAGGCCTTGAGATGGCCCTGCCGCAGCCAAGCCAACGTACAATCAATAACGGGAGGCACTAGCAGAGGCAAATCAAGTCAACGCTTCTTGGTAGGTTTGATACAATTTTACGCTTTTTTAAAGAGACGCTTTCCCAGCGTGATACGGATACATATGCCGAAACCCAAATCTCCGAGCGCCAAGCCCGTTCCCGACCCCGGTTCCTAACCTCCGTATGGCCCTATAAATCCATTTCACAGATGCTTGTTTTGGTGGTCACGCCCAGCGATGTCGCTTGGCCATGTTCCCACCAAGACCAGTCTCTCCACTTGCTCGTTTCATTCCTGTCACGTCCAAGACAAACGTCTTGTTCGTTGGCGGTGTTGATAACGGATGGTGATCCAGGGCGCCACTCTCGAGTTGCCGACTGGCATCGTCCCGTCTGCTCATTCTGCGCTCCTCTACTTTCAGTGCCCAGAGGAGAGTCATCAAGACTTCTCGTGACGGAAGATCAATGCCCCTCAGACATCTTGTCAGCTCGCTATCCGGTCCGCGCGTAGCACGTGACCCGTCATCGCCGCCGTCAACTCGATCGTCGCGTCCCTCAGACACCAACCGCAATGCCTCCATCGTCGCATCCATCAAGGGACGCGCCAGACTGGGGCTGCTGGATAGTATGTTCTTAAGAGACTTGAACCTCAGAGTCGATGACGGTGAGTTCGGGGTCCGGCTTCGCGACGTTGTGGTAGCTCGCTGCCACAAAGTCTGAGAGGACAGTGCTTGTTTCGTCGGGGAAGACGTTGCTTGTTTCGTTGATGTAGTCGCCCATGTTGAAGAAGTCGAGGGAGCTCTGTTCCGGGAGGCCGGCGACAGAGTCACCAGCCAGATAATCGTCGTCAGGAGGTGAGGCGTCGGGAGAAGCGAGAAGCCCGCTTTCGAGGACGCAGCGATCTGCATCAAGGGCCGTTGGCAAGCCGAAAGGATCGACAAGGCCGAGTTCAGCATCCATTGGAGCGGAAGAGCCGAGCACCAAGGAGAGGTCTGCGTCTGCGAATGCCCGAATGACTTGGGTGCTTTCCCCGACTGTTGACACTGCAGGTCCAACAACATCTCAGCAGGATGTTGTGTCAGGTCGGGGAAAGCCGCCAGAGTCTGTTCGCCGGGATGTGCTTCAGCAGAGGGCTGCTGCATCTCGGAGGCGTCGGGAACGGGAGAGAGGGGAGGAGAGATGGATGCGGGGTTGACGGTGGGACTGTCGCCGTTCATCAGGCTCTTTACCAGGTCGGCGACGGGCTCCTCGATTGTGTTGTGTCCGTCTTGTGAGCTGAACAGCTGCGGCGACAGGGATATCGGGGCGTCGCGTAGAGAAATCATGGGCGAGGAAGAAGGCGCCACGACGCCCGCGTCACGCCGGATGCTCTTCAGCTCCTTGACCAGCACCGTGTTCGCCTTGTAGGCAGTGATGAGCATGGTTTCCAAGTCTTTGTTACGTCGCTCCAGTGCCTCGACCTCGAGACGCTTCCTCTCGCGCGATGACTGCGCTGCTCGGCGGTTGCGGAGCACGCGCTCGACACGGCGTTGCTCCTTTTCGTCGTCTGTCTTTGCCCGTTTCCTGGCATGGGTGTGAGAATACTGCGACTGCGGCTCAATGGTTGTCGGCGACGGCCAGATGTAGCTTACCTAGGAGGGAGATTTGTCTTGGGTTCTGGGAGAACTTGTCCCCATGACTTGCGCTTCTTCGCCGGTTTCTTTTCCGAGGGTGTGGGCGTGCCCTGGCCTTCTGGTGTGTGTGAGTCGTCGTCTTTGTCGTCATCTTCGTCGCCAGCCTCCGAAGTGGTTGGCAGGTGGGGAGTGTTCCTGCTATCCGAGAGTGACTCCGGGGACAGGGCGTCTGCCTCGACGTCAAGCTTTGGCAGCGTTGGGGCAAACAGTGAAGGGAAACCGTCACCGGGGAGAGACATGAGAGACTCCGCCGGTGAAGCCTCCAGCTTGGGTATCGGTGAAGCTTGCGGGGGTGTCATGTTGATGATAGTTTGATGATCGCCCGATGGTGAAGGCAATTACAAAAAGAGGGTTTGCGTGCAAGCGGGCGCCCCCCTTAAAGGCACATGTACGCGAGAAGCATGGCAGGCAGCAGCCCAACAGTGAGTCAGCCGGTGCGTCAGCTGATGAAAAAAGAGTGTGGGTAATGACGACGACGGCGGCAGAGAGGCCAGCTGTTCTTTACAGAGTTTGTGCGGCGGCCACAGCGATTCGGGGAGGCAGGGAGGTGGGTGGCTGCCACTCTTTATGTTGAGGACACGTTGATGCTGTCCGGGCAGGCAGTGCTGCCTTAGGCCGTCAAGGGGGGACTCGCCCATGGTGGTGTCGGCAGGGATGGAGGAGGAGGAGGAGGAGGAGAGTGCCAAGGGGCGGCGACGGCCAGCCACGCCCTCGCAGAGAGAGAGAGAGCACCCACCAGGACCGATTCACGCCACGGGGGCCCTCTGCACAAGTCAGTTGGCGAGGCGAGGCAGAATGGCCGGCGGTTTGGCTTCAGGCAGGTGGGTCGCTATAGTGCTGTATGCGACAGCCTGACTCAAGCGTACCTCCCTCCCGCCCGTTGCGTTTGCGTTTCTTCCTCCCTCCGTCGGGCCATGGAGACCCAGACACAGGGCGGCGGCGGCGGCACCCTGCTTACGAGTTCTGGTTGCGACCCGGGCCACGACGACGCTGCTTCGTGCTTTTTCTGTCGTGCTTGGCGGCGTCGTCGTCGTCGTCAGACGGTTCCGTCGCTAGACAGACAGACAGACAGACAGACAGACCATCGGCGGCCCGATCGCAGCCAGCCGAGGCCAGAGCCTACACACTATCGACAACGACGCGACGGGCACACGCAGGGCAAGCCGGTCCTGGCTCAACGGACCTGCCAATTATAACATGCGGACAATGGGCCGACGGGGTGCGTGTTGCTATTGACGAGGCTCGGTACGAAGCTCAACATGCACACACACACACCCGCAGCACGACGGTCATTACGATTACGGGAAGGCAAGCCACTCGAGCGAGACTAGGGTGTCGGTCAGTCTGACGCGGATGCCAAACCGACCTGATGCAGTGCCTGTGGGGTTGGTGCCTGGGGAGCTCGGCGGCGGTGGCAAAACTTCCATGGAGGGCACGTCCAGCTTGCAGGACACGCCATATTAATAGCAAAGCCGTCCTCCTTACCGAACAGGAAGCTCTCAGCAGAGGCCCCGTCCACCGGGACAGACTCGCGGGCTGGGGCGCCTGTTCATGCCGTGGCTTGCTGGCAATGGCATTGCGGCCAGTATTGATACAGCATGTGTCACCAGAAATGGATGCAGTCGGGGCCTCACTCAGCACCGGAGCGACGAGGCAAGACACAAATCATCAATACAAATCCCAATGCACATTGACACGCAATACTTGATATACATAATGGCACCGAAAGGAGCGAAGCGTTTGCCTTGCGTCTCGAAACGCATTGACAAGCCCACCCTTTTTTTTTTTCTTTTAATAAAAAATTCCTCGGCCTACCCGTACGACGACTCCCCCTCCCGTTTGAGGCCGGAGGAAAGAAGCAAGTTATTAACAAGCGTTTCAGGGGCCTTGGTTGGACGGCACTGAGTAGTGCGCCGAGCCGTGACTACAGTATGCTCATTTCATCTCGCGCGGAGAAAAGTTTATTCCTCCTGAGCCGCGAACGCAGCGCCTTGCACGCTCATTGGCCGGGCATCACAAATTTTCACCGTCTTGTAGCAATCTGACGTACATACATACACAGGAAGGTCCCCGAAAATCCTGTCCCATTCTTCCCTTGGCCCTGTGGAATGTGACGGAATTGATTGTGTGTGGTGTGGTGCTTCGGCAAACCTGCCCAGCCAGCCCGCAGCTTCCCGACCGGGCCCTTGCCGATCCCGCCAAAATGTACTTGAGTAGTCACCAGTGGATCGGACGAAGGTGACGGGAGCGCTAGAGAGCCAGAGCTTGGTATGGAAATAGCCAGAAGAAGCCCGGTGCTGCTGGTGTGTGTGCGTGCCTATTGAGGCGGAACGATACAATCAATGCCAGTCAGTCACGACGGAACCAACTGCCCTGGCGCTCCACCATCGGCCCATTTATCTCGTCTAAAAAAAAAAGGGCAACACGGGCAAAAGATTCAAGAGCAGTGACGACGCCACGGGGATACGAATCCTATCTCGGGCCACAACCCGCCGGGATCGTATAAACAAAGAGGGATGGAGAGGGATGCGCGCAGAAGGTTTGATTGAGCTGAATCGGGATGGGACGCAAACAAACGCCCTGATGACCCGAGATTGGGCGACAGAATCCTTCAGCGCACAAGGCACCGTCAATCTCCCCTGTGGACATTGCAGCTGCCCAGTGCTCTGAGAAAGGCACGTTGCGGTCAAAGCACGGCCTTTGTGCCTGGCTTCACAAAGCTCGACGTGCAGAAGCCGTCATGTAGGACATCCGTCTTCCAACGCGAAATTGCTCATGTAGCCACGAGCACCAATTCGTCCCATCGGGCCCTCGCTCTATTTGTTTATTGCCTGTCGGTGCAATCAGCCGGCAAGGTCTGGTCCTACGCGAGTGGTTGATTGCACGATGAGTTCGGCGACAGGTGGGTGGAGGAGACGAGCAACGCCGGTGAATCCAAGATGCCAAGGCTCATCGGACAAACTCCTCGCGCCTACGGAACGACGAGCAGCCATCGTTTCCGGTGCCCGACTGTGTCCTGGTAGTGTCCATGTGTTCCTGTCGTGAGGATGTCTGAGACACGATTGCTGCAAGCGAAAACTTTGTGTTACCCCTTCAGATAGGGCGGTAGCACGGCCACCGGGGCCACGAAAATCTGCTGCCTTTTCTTCCATCGCCCTATCAGATTGATGCCTTTGTGTCTCGTCGTTGCCGAAGTGATGCCCTCTCCTGTGAAACTTTGTCCGTCCGCGGACGCATTCCTGCGAAACTCGTTTGACTATGTCATCATCGGGGGCGGTACGGCTGGCCTGGCCGTGGCCGCTCGTCTCGCGGAGAATGCATCCCTCACGGTTGGCGTCATCGAGGCCGGCGGCATCGCCACCGACGACGACGAGAGCGTTGACATCCCCGCCTTCTATGGCCGGTCACTCGGTGGCCCGCTGGACTGGGCTTTCAGGACTGAGCCACAGGAGGGCCTCGGCGGACGGTCGCTGCCATGGCCCCGGGGCAGAGTCCTGGGAGGCACCAGCGCCTTGAACTTTATGACCTGGGTCAGAGGCAGCCAGCGGGACTACGATGATTGGACGGCGCTCGGGAACGAAGGCTGGTCCTGGAATGAGCTGCTGTGAGTTTCAAGAGTGTTCCATTGTCCGCACCACCACCACACAAACCCCCGGTCGCCGTTGCTACAGTACTTGGCCAAGACGCCGGCCCGATTTCAACATCTGTCAGCCGGGCATCGTCCACGCGCCATCCCACCACGTATCCGACGTTGCATTGCCGGCCCTTATCTCCATCAAATCGAGCTCACCAAATTCCACAGGCCATACTTCAAGAGGACGGAGACCTTTCACATACCAGACCAGTCAGTGCGGGAAGAGTACTTGGCACTTCATGACACCGGCGCCCTGGGCACGTCGGGTCCCATACACGTCTCGTACGCTTCCGACTATTCCGCCTCCCATAGACTGTGGCACGCGACTCTGAACCAGCTCGGGGTCGAGACGAACGCGGCCCATCTTGCGGGCTCCAACGTAGGCGTGTGGACCAATCTGAACTCTGTCAACCCTGGGCCGGCCTCGCGAAGTTTTTCTACAGAGTACCTGGCAGCCGGTCAAGCTGCCAATCTACATGTTTTGACAGAGGCGACCGTGCGCAACGTCGTTCTAGAGGAATCAGGCGTCGCGAGGGACAGCGAGTACGTAGCGACCGGGGTCCGATTCCGCCATGGAAACCGAGAGTACGTGGTGCCGGTCCGGCGGGAGGTGATCCTGTCGGCCGGCACAGTGAGCTCTCCCCGGATTCTGGAAATGTCGGGCGTCGGAAACGCCGAGATTTTGAGCGCGGCCGGCATACCTATCAAGGTCAACAGCCCAATGGTGGGCGAGAATCTGCAGGACCACATCAGTTAGTTTGAGTCTCGTTCCCTTCCGCACCGTCCCAAACACAGCAGCTTATGTATTTCCAAAAAGTGGTTGCCATGATATTCGAAGTGGACCCCTCCTTATCCAACCCGGATGATCTCCTCGCAGACGAGGCCATGGCTGCAGCCGCCAGGGAGCAGCACCGCCGCGAACAAAGGGGCCCCCTCACAATCCTACCTTGTGCCTTGGCATACCTCCCATTCGCCCAGGCCGTGGGGGCGGATGCCCTGGCCCACGTGCACTCGAAAGCTGTCGCCGCGTCGTCGTCGTCGTCGTCTTCGTCGTCGGCGCATGACCCCCCCAAAGGCGCTCTTCTTCGCAAACGGCTCGATGGCACGGCCACGCTCGGTCAGATAGAGTACATCTTCGACCTGGGCAATTGGAGCACCACGTTTACGGGCGAGCCTGGCAAGAAGTATGGCACGTTGCTGCAGATCCTGCAGCACCCATTTTCCGTCGGGTCTATCCATGTCCGCGCCGGAGACTGCGCCGGGGAAGAGCCAGGGCTCGCTATCGATCCCGCCTACTTCGCCGGCGCTCACGGCCAGCTCGACGCTGCGTTGATGGCTGAGTGCATTCACTTTGGTCAGAAGATTGCCTCTACGCGGCCGCTGGCACAGATCATCCGAGCGGCTGTGAACCCCACGCCCGAAGTGGTGAGCGACGACGATCAGCTCAGGGACTGGATCCAGAAGCACACCACGACCGACTGGCATCCTGTCGGCACGTGCGGCATGGGCGGACGAGCAGGCATCAGAGGCGGTGTGGTGGACAGTCGGCTGCGCGTCTATGGTGTCGGCGGACTGCGCGTGGTGGACGCGAGCATCATGCCGCTGCAGATCAGCGCGCACCTGCAGGCGACGGTATACGCGATTGCTGAGAAGGCGGCACACATGATTCTGGAAGATGCACACAGCCGCTGAGCACCGGGGCCGCCGCGGGCGGTTTGCGTCGTGGTTCTTGCCGTGACCGGGGGGGGGGAAGGGGGGGGAGCAGCCTGGTTCCTGGATCGTCCGTGTGTGCCGGCACTTTGAAACCGTGCGAGAGCCGTCAGACGAGCAGCAAGGCCCTGATCAGCCCTACCAAATGTGTGGTGTGGTTCCGGCCGATGGCGCAACCCGTGCCGCGAGTATAGAGCGAGGCCACCAATCAAGCAAGCGCGACGGACGCACACGAACCTGTCGCTGCGCGCGATCATCAAGTCTCACGTAAAACAGACGTGCGTACCCTCCCTGCGCGGACCGACTCGTTGTTCCGTTGCAGCAATGAACGGGCACATTCGTGGAGATCCCCAATATATGTCTGTCCGTCCGTCCTCCGCCTGATCCCATCCTGAGAATCCCCAACGTCACATTGACCGCGTACGCAGTCGGCCTCACCTCACCTCAGGAGGGGGCGCCGAGCCAGGACCAGTGACTGTATCTGTGTCCCCTGTTTTGCTGCAACCATGCGCTGACTCGTGAAGCTGAAGCTGGCGACTCGGACGCCGTGCAGCCTGTCGCTCTGGGCGTTTAAAGGCGGGGTCGAGCCTGCGGGATGAAACAAGCGCAGGAGCAGGGAACGTGAGAGATGTAGGGGTCCAATGAGTCAGGTCCGCTCGATCTGGGCGCTGGCGGCCCTGGTGAAACAACTGGCGCGAGCTGTTGGGATGCCGCGCTGCTTCGTAACGCACCGTGCAGTATGATTTGCATGCGTCGCGAATATGAATACATGCCGCAGCGATGGTCGCCGGGTAATAAGAGATGGAGTGTATCGCGAACAATGTGATGAGACACGGTAAATGATCAGGTATGCAAGTCTGCTCTCTGAACGCTGAGAAGATGATGGGGAAAACCAAGTCGGCCAAGAGCGGTGCTCGCCCAGAGAGACAAACATGCAAAGTTCACAAGAACTTGATCCCGCGTCCGGGAATTTCGTAGTCACTTTCAAATCATCAAAGGGCGCGTCTACGCCTGCGTAATCAGCCATCGCTCGTAGTGACAGTATATATACATGCGCCTTATTCTGCCCGCGTCCGTCACAGGACATTAGCCATCTTGTGCATGCTCGCTGCAAAGCGGCAGAGAACGAAAGTGGCGAGCTCCCCATAGTGTTTGGGCGCCGCTGCATCGTCCTCGTCAAACTCGTCCGTCTGTGAGGACAAAGATGCTGCTGATGCGGCAATGGTCAAGTACGCTGCCCGAAGAAGCCCACCGGGCATCCTCCGAGACGGAGACTGCGGCCCACACATACACAGCACAACTCTCTTCGATGAAGACGTTTTCAGATGATTGTCATTGCTTGCGAACATGCTTCGAGTCTTTCCGGAAACGACGATACTAATGGGCCGTCTCGAACTGGGGAATATTATGATACGCGTTGATGCTTGTGGATGTACATGATATTTTGGGGATACCGTCGACAATATTGAATTTCCTGTGAATTTTCTTGAGACTGTTGCGTGCCCTGGGCATCGGAGAATGTTCTCGGCTACTGTGTACTCTCGATACCCGTGTATATTCTCGACATTCAAATTACGACTAACCTGCAAAGTTTGCAGGCTCCCGCAAACTTCATCCTGTCCCGTGTGCTCATTTTGAACCTGCCAGCGTCGATGGACAGAGGCCCTCGCCTCACGTTGATTTGTACACACAGATCCCCCGGCTGCGTTGCTGCCGACCTGTACTCCGGATGCCAAATTCTCGTCCAGTAGCGAGGCTCAACGAGAGATCAGTGCATCCCCATGACCACCGACTTCAAACCAGTGCCCGAAGCGCGAACCTCGAGCGCCATCAGCTAAGAAAAGAAGGGGGGGGGGGACTCTCTGCCTGGCAAGAATCCCCGAAGGCAATACATTACACATCGCTCAGTACCCTCTATCGGTAAAAAAAAAAAGACCACGGTTCGTGCTCCAGAGCTGCTGGCGTCGAGGCACTGGTCAAAGGCGTCAGCGCCATCGAACGAGAGTTCTCACGAAAGCCCGTTCCTTCTACTGGCCAGAGCGGCATAGAACGGCGTGCCAAATGGCTCACCCCAGGCTTTGTTGTCGTACTGTCGTTCGACGCGCGCAATCGCTGCCTGCGATATCCCGTGCGCTTCTGTCAAGACCACAGCCTGGAGCGCGGTGCTGACCAGTTGATCTTGGCCATGGAAGCCGTGCTCCCCCTCGAATAATCGAGTAGCCGTCGCTAATGCGAAGCCGTACGGTCCGACTTCGACACTGGCATCGGCCCCCTTTTCGAGAAGCAGCGCTTCGATTTCTTGTCGGTGCTCCCTGTTGGCTGCGGCGGCGTGGAGCGCGCTGCCAAAGAAACCACACTGGGCGTTGACATCAGCCTTCGCTGCGAGCAGTCGGACCACGACTTTCCGGTGGCCCCCTGCTGCTGCGGCCTGCAGTGCGGTGCCGAGGGGTCCGCCCTGGGCGTTGATGTTGCCGCCTTGCTCGAGCAGCAAGGTCACGATTTTTTCCCAGCCCCGAAACGAGGCCGTCTGGAGCGCGTTGCCCAACAGTCCGCCTTGAACGTTGACATCGGCACCCCTCGCGATCAGTCGAGCCGCGAGCGCGTAGTTGCCTTGGAACGATGCCGCTTGGAGCGCAGTGCCCAACAGTCCGCATTGAACGTTGACATCGGCGCCCCTCGCCATCAGCAGAGCCTCGAGCGCGTCGTTGCCTACGAACGATGCCGCTTGGAGCGCGGTGCCAAACAGTCCGCCTTGAACATTGACATCGGCGCCCCTCGCGATCAGCAGAGCCGCGGGCGCGTCGCTGCCTTCGAACGACGCCGCTTGGAGCGCGGTGCCATACAGGCCGCCCAGGGCATTCACGTCCGCGCCTTGGGCGAGTAATAAATTCATGACCTCCAGGTGGCCTTGTAAGGTGGCGGCGTGGAGGGCCGTGGCGAATACCTTTCTCGGGGCCTCGACATCAAGGCCCGTTGCCAGTATCCTGTTGACAAGCCCCGAGTAGCCGCGCCATGCCGATAAAACGAGCAGGAGAGCACCACCATCGCGAATCGTGGTCGGGTGGCTGATGATCATAGAATGGAGGCTCGTCAGCCACCCAAATGCACAGTGACCCTTCCGCAGCGCCTGGATGACTCCGTCCTGGCTGACGCCCATTTTCTCTGCCTCCTCGGCGTGACCCAGGATGTTGACCGCCGCATACTCTAGAAAGGGGAACCTGGACCGATTAGAATCGCATGGCGCCAAGCCCATCGGTATTGATGCGTTTCTCTTGAGGCAGGACAGGCAGCAGATGCAGAGACGATCGTGGCTGATGCCGATGGGATTCGCCTCGAGCGACGGATCCAATCTCTGCAGTCTCTGATTACGGAAGAGAAAATCTTTGACGGTGGTATGGATGAATTGCACGGCCGCGCTGCGGTCCCGCACCTCTATCAGACCTCTAGAGGCGCAGATGATGCGGCGCTTAATGTCCTCGTCCGAAATTGCGGATTTGTCCCAGGCATCCAGTCCGCCCGGATTGGATTCAGCCCTGACAGCAAAAAACAGCTCTGGCGGCGCCAAGGATCGTTCCGCCAACAGGACGAATTGGAGCATCAGCAGCGTCTCCTGTTTATCGGGCATGTCATCGCTGAGAAGCGATTCGAACAGCTCCTCGAGCTCCCCAGGCATCTCCTCCAACTTTCGGTGCATGGCCTCAACCTTGCCCTCGTCGTACGCCTTGTTCAGGATGGCAACGACGAGCACGACCCACATAAAGATGCCGGACGCTTTCGCACAAATGCCCTGCTCGATCGCACCATCCTGCTTCGCCAACTTGTCTCGAACGTATATCTTAATGTCCCTGTCATGCTCTGGGACCTTTTCGATGACGAGCTCTTGTCGCAATCTCATACCGATGCGCGGAAAGTGACGGCTTGAGAGACAAATCCTGAGCACGTTGCTTGTTGCTGCAGCATCGATGCTGAGCTCTTCGAGGAGTTCTACGACGCTCCGCACACCCGGCTCGCTACATTCGTCGAGAGCATCGACCAGTAAAAGGACAGGCGTTGCCGGTATCTCACGGAGCCCAGAACGTAGAAAATCACGCAGCTCCGCGTCTCTCCACTCCCAAGGTTTTCGTCCATGCCTCTGCTGCTTCTTGCGGAACAGCGCCAAGAACCGACCGCGGTAGGCGTGATTTAGCTCGACGAGTTGGCATATCAACGAACGTAGCATACCGAGGGGCGATTTCTCCGTAGGGTCCCCTCGAGCGTTGAAGAAGTGGGCTGCAACGACATGATTTTCAAAGACCTTTAGGCAGTGGGCGAGGACATGTTTCATCAAAGTCGACTTCCCCGCCCCCGGCTTGCCCTTGATCCAAAGCACGCCGTTGTGATGGCTGATATCCGTACGATCCTGCCATTCCTGGAATTCCGTGGTCTGGAAAAACCAGTCGCATGTGTCTGGAAGAGCCTGTGAAATGTCATGTTGCCGCGCGTCCATGTGACTGAAGCTGAGTGATTCTAAGCAGGCTGTTTCGGGTCAGTCTCGAGCGGCAGCTTGCTCAGGGTAGCGGCAGCTCAATTCTTACCTTTAAAAAGCTGGTCTTCCTCCGTGGTCTCAATGTCTGTATCGCATTAGCAAGCTCATGTTGAATGTCGCTCGGCCGCTGAGAGCTGGCGAGAGATCAAGCTCGGCTCACTTCCGTTGTAACAGTGTACGTCTGCGAAAATTCGGCCGGAGAGTCGCCGTAGGATTAGTTTAAATTCTCGGCCAGCGACCTTGCCGTCTCGATTCTCCAAGGAGCTTCAACCACACTCACAGAGATCTCTGGATGCCTCAAAACTGTGACCCTCGACCGTCCTCTGCGAGCCGCCGAAATTGTTGAACTGGCGGCCTCGAGTTCCTTCCTGGCTGGCAGTCCCAGCAACAGGGACCGATGAAGTGCGTGTTGGCGCAGCTTCGCTGGCGTCGCCCGTGTCGTCGCCCATGGCGATGTTTCTCACAATGATATCTCGGCGTAGGGAACAGGAGCTTGTTGTGCTGGCAGACGCGTCGCCGCCTTGGGGTCACTCGTTGCCACCCTTCGAGGCGCCCTTCTCCCGTCAGTCTGCCCAGGCCTTCCGATGCACGTTGGTCGTAGTGCAGGTTTGGCCCCCACGTCAGCGCTGGGAGGCTGGGACCGCCGACGCGACGCTGATAATGAGGCCTTGGGGCTTCGCCACCCAATACGGCCTCCATTCTGGCCGCTGACGGCTCGAGCGGGCTGCCAACGTCCCTCGCTGCGTCATTCCGCTGCTCGCGGCTGCCCGGCACGCCTGGCCAACCGTTTCGCTCTACTTGACAAACAGCAGGCGGGGATGCATCACGAATCCTTCGGGACGTCATGCGCAGAATCGGAGGACATGTGCAGTACTGCATATCGCGCAGTATTCCTGAGCATAGCCCCTCATGGACCGTCCAGGAGTGACTGAAGCGTTTCCTGACCTCAATTCATCTCGTGTATTGGTACACTTTGTGTGCTTCGTATGCTCGTACACTCCGTCATTTCGAAAATTCAGCACATGTCCAGTCTTTAGGCTCCCCTACATTTTGCACATTCCATGCGGCACTGCTTCGAGGCTCATTTTGCCTAAATTAAAATAATTGTTGCTGCTGGTTTCTGGACTCTGACCTGCGTCTGCGCAATCCAACGGCACCATGTCCGGCCTAGAAATCTTCGGTCTCATTGCCTCCCTGGGAGGTATCACCGGTGCCATCATCGAGACGTACGGTGCCATTCGAGATCTCCATGGCCTACCTGAAGCATTCAACGAGGTCAACAATCGGCTGCCGCTCGTGCAGAGCACGCTCGATAGCATCAAAGGCCAGGTCGATCGCCTGACGTCTCCGGGTGAAGAGGCGGCGGTGGCCAGTCTCCTCGGCAACTGCATCAAAAAGGCCGAGGAGCTGCTCCGCATCTTCAAGAAAATCTCTAGAAAATCAGAGGGGAGATTCGCCGCCTCCGTCTACACGTCGATTGTCACAAAGCTCGGTAGAAAGCACCGAGTCGAAACGCTCATGGGTGATATACTGAAAGACCTGAACGTGCTGATGGCCCACCGTGCGTTCCAGACGGTGCCGCAGGCGCAGAGTGACGAGCTGGCAGGCGCCCGCGACAGCCTCGCGCAGACATGTCTCGACCAGCCCGACAGCGGCGGCGACGGCAACCCAGGAAGCGGCGTCGCCAGCCAGACAGGGCCGCGAAGCCGCCAGTACAACAACTTTGGCGGGTCGCAGAGGTTCGTCAACGGCCACTCGTTCGAAGCGAACAGAGACCAGTACATCGGCAGAATCCCGACCAGGAACGTCAATTCGCCCAGCGATTCCGACAGCGATTAGACCACCTGCACCGCTCCCAGCTTCGAGCGGACCGAGGCTCCGATGGCCGGCGTCTTGCGTACTCTCTGTAGACAATGGCATCCGGACCCAGCCTCGACGGGCGAGGCAGAGCGAGGCGACGGAATGAGGGATAATCGTAGCGAGCTGCGGCACACAGGCCAGACGGGGCGCACGTGATTCGACTGGCGATGCCTGCCTCCGTCTCGCCTTCAGTGACTTCTCCAGAGCCTGCATTCTGCCTCTGACGGCCCTGTCGGGGCCCGGCCTCGCTGCGCTCTAATCATCTTGTGTTCCTGTAAATGATACCTGCTGTCAACATGCCGCACCCTAAAGTAGCTATCTCTCGCTTGTCCCCGGTGGCACTGCCGGGACCTGGCCTCGCTGCGCTCGAATCATCTTGTGTTCCTGTAAATGATACCTGCTGTCAACATGCCGCACCCTGAAGTAGCTGTCTCTCGCTTGTCCCCGGTGGCACTGCCGCGAGCTGTTCTCGCTGCGCTCGATGTCGTCGCTCGTGGGTTTGCCATCTGCCTCATGTAGAGACCAGCCGTACGCTCCGTTTGCCTCCGGCGGCCCTACCGGGAGTCGCCTGCGGCGGGCCGTCCTCGCTGCGCTCGCTCATCTCCCTGTGTTGCTGTATGCGGTCAATGGAGGATTTCTGATCTGCCTAGCCGTGCGCTTCGGGTCTGGCTGGGAGTCGCTGTGGAACGACGCAATCGCAAGAGCAATTGTCAAAGTTCAATCGCATCGTGCCCGCATGGCCCAAATGCAAATTGGAAAAAAAAAAGAGCAAAAAGTGCTTGTTGCGTTATCGTGGCTGTTCCCGTCGACAACGACATTGCCTTGACTTGTGCGCTTAGTTCTCTCTAGCAGTAGCAGCCACCGGTTGTCGCCGCGCTTGAATAGATGACCCGGATCCGTCCTGCTGGCGGATGGCGGAGGGTCTGATGCTGCGATGGCCTCATCATTCGGGATGACGTGCCCCTCCGGCCGGTGCGAGTCACCGGCCCCCGGCGCCCCGGCGAGCGAGTCAGACCGCACGAGATCCCTGTCCTTAATTCATGCTGCCTATACCTGTTCCCCAAGATGTCATTCTTTGCCTCTCGCCGACTCCACAAGGGCCAAAAAAAGGCCAGCTCATGCCCACACTATGTAAACACATGTAGGTAGGTAGCCCCGGCGCTCAGCGTCCGTAAACCAACATCACCACGTCGCCCTGCGCAGCAGCCGTGCCTGAATCCCAGCTTCTTGATACCTCTCCGGCGTTCAGATTCGCCGCCATGGCACACCAGGCGCACAACATCCCCTGGACGGTCCTCTCCTCACACCTCAAGCCCGTCTTCACCAGCAAACCACACGTCCCCGCCAACTTCTACCTGCGCTTCCAGCCGCAGCAGGCCAAGCAGCTCAACTACTTCCTGGCCAAGTTCGCCGCCAACATCGAGAGCCACACCACCACGGAGCGCGCCAAGCTCGCGGACGAGTACCTGCCTCCCGCGCATCCGGACGAGCTGCTCATTTCCGACGAGGCCGCGCGCAGAATCACGCCCGTGCTCTTGCAGCTCCGGCAGCACATGTGGCGCTCCTCGCCGCTCTTTGGAGAGACGTACTGCCCCTCGCCCCAGGTTGCCTCGGGGGCCGTCCTCTGCCAGCACAATGGTAACGGTGATGGTGACGTTGATGCTGGTGGTGAGGAAAAGGATGGTGATGACGATGGTGATGACGATGGTTACAGCCGTAGGCGTGATGATGTGAACCGTCGAGAGTTTGGATGCGGCTGCGTGCTGCCGCTGCGTCACAGGAAAGCCGCCTTCTTCACCGTGAAGGTGCGCCACGAGAACCGCTGGCCCGACGACGAGGCCGCCCTTCTCGAGCAGTGGAAAGTCGGCATCGTCAAGGCTCTGCTTCTCTGCGGGGAGATGGATGCCGTGCTTAGGGCATGTGCCGCCGATCAGGGACCCGACCTCGCCGACTGGAAGGAAACTTGGTATAGAGCCATGGTGCGTAGGCACCTCCCCCCCCCCGAAGCACTCTAGTTTGAGCTCGAAGTTGTTTTAAGCACTCGAGTTTGTGCTCGAAGTCGTTTTACGCACTCTAGTTTGTGCTCGAAGTTGTGTTAAGCTGACTAAAAGACTGCTGGTCATGGTGCCAAAAGGATGACGAAGTTGGCTGGGGCTCCGTCTTCTCGCTCGCCCTCGACGCCTACCTCACCCTCAATATCGCCCACCTCTTCCCGTCCACCTGGGACCCTGCGTCGGGCCGGACCCCCGCGCACGACTACCGCAACACGCAACTGTACCAGGGCACCGTGTACGACGTCACCAGCAACATCTGCGGCACCGACATCGCCGGCCTGCCGCACCGGCGCTTTTTCGGCATCGCGGCTCACGAGTCTCTCTGGTCTCCCGACTGGCCCCGCGAGGTCTTTTCGCGCCAGGGGCTGCCCACGGCCACGGTGCCGTTCCCCGTCTTCATGGGCGTCAAGTCCCGGTACATGGCCCTCGACCAGGAGCACGGGGAAGTCGAGAACGCCAAAAACAACAAAGACAGGGAGAAGCGCATCCTGGCCCCTGGATTGGAAGTCATCAACATTGTGGGCAGAATGCTCTACAGCAAGGGTCTGCCGCTGGAGCTGATCCGCATGGTGCTCGTGTATGCCGACTTGGAGCCTAGAGGCAGACTCCTGAGCATGCCGACGAATCCGCTACACAAGGACAACCGGGTTGAGCTGAGCAAATACCTCGGCTACTGCTGGCAGCTGTTTGTCCGCTGCAATGTCATGGCCAAAGCTCTCGGGATGGACATCGACTGGCATTATGAAATCATGACCATCCTGACGAAGCGACTGGGCACGGCGGGGAGGAGGAGGTGGTGGGAGCATGAGTATGACGAGGAAACCGGACAGGCGTCGTACGTAATCCTGTGACGCATCTCGCGCCGACGACGGACTTGACGGCAGAGGAAGGGGGTGGTGTACCGGCATTCAATTTGCAAAGTCGAATGCGTCAAAACTGAGTGCACTCGTTACGGCAGGTGGGTGCGACGGGGAATCGAGTCCGATTAATACCTCCCATCCCACGCGTCTGGGCCGAGCAGTCACTGCAGACTGCAGGTGCTCAGACCGCCACGACCTCTACCGCCCAAGAAACCTGAGTTCCAACGCCCTCAGCGGCAGAAAGCTGACGACAGTCAATCCGCACGCAATCCACAGTCCCACGTCGCCGCCTTCTGCCAGGACCGCCAAGGGGCCGACGAACCACACCTGCGCCATGCCGAGCACGGCGCCCGCCCATCCGATCACAAACGAGGTCGAAGCCGCCAGGCCCAGCGGTTGATAGTCTCGATCTTCCCAGCGCGACCAGTCAAAACCCTGGCGGCCCCGAAATACGACGTGCTCGAGCAGCACAATCAGGACCATGATGGTAGCCCAGTACCCCATGAGGGCACAGAAATTCTGGAAAATGGCAAAGAGGTGCTCGCGGCCCGCAACGGCCAGCACAAACTCCACAAGGACGAGAGCCGTCGACCATACATAACGCGGCACCGCCTTGGCGTGGCGACCGAGGACCTGCACCCCGAGGGCCGCCGAGTACGTGCTCGGTATGCTGTTGGCAATGACCCCCAGAGACACCACTACGGAGCAGAACCGTCCAAACCCTCGCAGGGGCCCGTAGCCGGCGACGACGAGTGCGCCCGAGCTGACGTCGTTGGCGGCAGACCACGCGGGGCTCTTGGCCACACCCGTTGCCAGTCCAATGGCGATGAGATAGACAAAAGAAAAGGCGGACCAGAGGCCGGTGAGGGTCAGGAGGAAGATCTTGCGCCTGGACGTGGTCTCGGGGTAGTACACGTAAAAGTCGGAAGACGCTCCGGCCCAAGAGTTGGGGACGTAGAGGCATATGTTGAAAAAGGACAGGCGCTGTGCGGCCAGGAGGGCGCCGCTGTTCTTGGACGGCATCGACGCATCAAAGTACGGCCCAGCACAGCCGACGAGAACGAATAGTGCTATTATCTGCGGGAGCCAGGAGTATCTGGACGCCGCCGTGTTAGTGCCTCTTCGATAGTGAACAGACAGAAAGGGTGTGGCCGACCTCTCGTATCTGTGAAACAGTGCCATGCCAAACACGGCAACGACCCAACAGACGATGCTGACAACCACGATGCCCACAATGATTGTCATCTTGCCATCACTCACGGCTGACAAGACCTGGCCGCCAATGATTCCGTCGATGGTGGCATAGCCCACCATGAGAACAATGTTCAACAGAGACAGAATTTTCGAAGGCCAGTACCCCATGAAGAAGCGCAATACGACCTGTTACTCATGGATGCATCCGTTGTCAGTCGAGCTGCGTGCCGTCCATGGACCCGTCCCAAAACACACCATTGTCCGATTGCCGCTCTGGGGGCCCCATATGCTCATGTATGCTGTCGTGAGGCTTCCAACCAGGGCGCCAAAAATGGCGCACATGGCGGAGTCCAGGAAGCCGAGCTCGTATGCCAGAGGCCCCAGCATGGCCGCGGCCAAGTTGTTCAGCGAGATGTTGGCGCTGAACCACATGATTGCAATTTGGAGATCGCTCCGTCCCGACGAAGCGTGGCGCTCGTCTGGTGGCACGCGGGCAATGCCTCGCGCTTCGAAGCCCGCCAGGCTCTCGATTCGGGCGTGAAGCTGCCGCAGACCGGACGGCACTGGGGAACCTGGCTCTGCATCCTCATCCCGAGGGGTAGTCACCTGTGTAGGGCTGGTCTTTTCATTGCAGCCTTTGCTTGTGGTAGGCAGTAGTGACGCCATTGGTACCTCTCGTCGACTTGCGTGAAGGTTCCGGGTCCGGCGAGCTACTGACAAGAATTGGGGGAAAGTTGAACAGATTTTGGGAGAAGCAAACGAGATAAATGACATTAAATCGGAGATTCAGAGCCTCAATGCTCCCTTCATGGCCCGTGGTGGAGATGGCGTACATATTCCAGGGGTAATGTCGTCGTCGCCGCCGCAGCGCTGGGTGAGACATCCCTTTCTAGCTTGCAACTCGGCGCCCCTTGCCAGTTGAGACACTGCAGCTGAACAAGCGCGGGGGAGGAGCGTTGGCGATGAAAACCAGCAGCCGTCTTCGAGATGCGAAGTCGGAGCCGAATTGCTGGTGTGAGTGGCGATGCGAAAATTTTCGGAACAGCCAGTCAAGACTCCGGCCTGATTCGCCATGCAGTGCTCGAATTAGACGAAATGAGAAGAGACAAGAGGAAAGAGCAACGTAAAGAAGCAAGAGAAGAGACAAGAATGGCATATCCACATCCATGGCCGCCGGACTTCGGCCCCTGACGACAGTCGATGATTGGACACTCCCGTCTGGCCTCTGCATCCAAAAGGCGGTCACATCGGCCCGCGAGCCTGCTGCTGCTGCTTCATGTTTGCTTGTCCCTAGAGGTCCGAGTCGGTGGTACTTGTGACGAGGCTCTGCTTATCGACTCGTTCGGGCCCTCCCGCCGATGCTGGGTCACTAGTTTCCGCTGGGTAACACAGTCTGCGGCAGAAGCACCCATCTCGTCCTATCACAACCCGACGCTGTGCAGGGACTCGGCCGGAAAGTCTGGTATTGGTTCCAGCTGCATGGCCCGTAACGTTGATGGACCCGGCACGGAAAATGACGCAAAGAAGTCGTAACATTCAGATATATACAGAGCGCTTGGCAAGTTAGGAGCGCGGCTGTGGGTGGGGAGGAGATCCCGAACACGGCCTCGCCCGATGAGACGATTCCGCACCTGGGGTTTGCCAAATCAAGAACAGTGGGAGTGCGAGCTCTCTTTCAACTACGCGCAAGTCATTTCGGAGGCTGGGAGGACGACACGTCGACCGTCGTCACCACCATGATCTTGTCTCCACCGAGGCCAGGAGATATCGGTTCTTCATTAGACCCAACCACATGCACGATGCTGTGCGGCCGGACCGCACGACCTGCTTCCGCGCCGGCAGCCCCTTGTCGGTGAATCGTACTTGCCTGCGACGCCGACTCAACATGATCGCCTCGATTGCCAGGCAGCTGATCTCGACCAAGTTCGTCTGTTTCGACAGCCACGTCGATCTGCTCTCCATATCTGTCCCGCATCGTCACGCCCAGTATGGTTGTGCTGAGAAGACTCCTGGGTCTCCTGTGCCTACGCTTGCCGCCGCTGATGGTGTACACCTGGGACGACCGGGTGTCCGACTTGGTCCTGGACCCGAGCAACGCGCGCATCATCGGCCAGCATAGAGGCAGGTTGCCGACCATGATGGCAATCCCGACCTCGGCAACATACCAATACAGGAACACGTACGAGTTTGGATTGCTGAAGTTGTAGTATCGGTTCAGAACCGCGGCCAGGATGTTGAAGATGCCGAGCCCGAGAATGCCAGTCAGGATGAGTTTCCGTCGTATCGGCAGTCGCGACTGGACGATGATGGGAATGGGTATCAGCAGCAGCAAGAGGTCGGACGAGATGTCGCACGCCGTGGAAAATATCATGTGGTTGTAGTATGTCGCGCATTGGTCGATTCGGACCGGAACGGCCCAATACTCATAAGTCGGATGACACCAGAAAAACACAAACATGAGGAGCACGACCACGTAGGTAACGGCCGAGTATCCCGCGGCTGCCTTGACAAGCACGTGCTGTCGAGAAAATGAATGCCTCCTGCAAGAGGTCAGGACTGGAGCATGGGGCGGGCTGGGCAGAACAGGCCCGACGCAGGACTCACGTAAGGCGGGCGTAGAGGATCAAAAGACAGGCTTTGACGGTCCACAGGCCGGTAATGGTAAAGATCTCAAGCACAAAGGTCATGATGCTGCCATAGATGGCCCTCTGTACACCCTCCGGGGTGAGGGCGGCAGCGTCTTCCGGAGACATGTAATTGCTACCATTTGCTGCAACCTCATTGATAGACACGACAACGCCAGTAAAATTGGCCTGCAATTGGAACGTGAGAACAGTCAGTATCATCGTCGCGGGGGGACGCGTCCAGGGTCTCAGAGCTGCGAACCAGAGCGAAAAGCATGAGATAGTCGTCCATCATGAGATTTATCCACTTGCCGAGCTTGATCCTCCTCGACGCCATGCGGCATGCCACCATGAGCACCCCGACAGCGTAGAGGATCCATGATTCAATCAAGAGGCTCGTGGTGAGCTCCATGGTGTCGAAGCTGCGATGCCGCACAAGAGGTTCACCCGCAAACGAATCGAGGAAAACCGCCCATCGCGCGACAACGGATCCAAGGTTGGCATTGATGTGATGTGAGACCCAGGCCAATCGACAGTGAAGAATTCGACCTGCCACGAGGAGGAGCGGACAATTGCACCGATCGACGAATAACCAGGATTAAGATTCATGCGGGAGAAAATAAAGACGAGATGAGAAAAGAGAGATAAAGGCATCTGCGCCGGTTTGCAAGGGTCGACGATGGAAGGGGCCATCCTCCGACCTATGGGTCACGGCGACCAAGATGTCTCTCCGCATGCTTTTCTCTGTACGACCACCAGCATCGGCCGGCCGTGGAGACGCGGCGTGCCCCCAGGCGATGTCCTTTTGGCATGCGCCGCCGTGAAATATCCAAGTTCTGGTCACAATCTCGAGCACCTCGGCATGTACGATTCCGAGTCAATCTTTGATCGAATTGCAGCTTTTGGAGGCAAGAATCCATCGGCGAAGCTCAACGCAGAGTGCGACAGCCGAACCGATGGCATTCGATGCTCTTGGCGACCGTTAGGCTGCGACGGGACGATGAGATTTGGTTCATCACCGTCGCACATTGTATGCACGGTCGTGGCGTGAGCAGGGAGAGCGAGACAGACCCGCCATTGTCACAACTCTCGCAGCACGCTTATCAGCCAGGCCCCCCGATTGCCCTGACCTGCCGCTGGCATCGAGAAGCAGGAATTGGATTCCATCACCCTTGGCCCAGTCAGGCTGCCAATTGTGCACCATTGTGCGGCAATGGGGATGGATTTGGCGATTCGCACCCTGCAGCCGCACCGCAATCCCCGGCTCAGGCAACCCAGAGCCTCATCGCCATTTGGGAGGGCAAACAAGTTCTGGGCATCAGCGAAAGTCTGGGCTTGTCATGTTCCTCCTGCGGCGCGACTAGATGTTGACGCGGTGTCTCCCCCCGAGCTTGTGGCCGAGTCGCGCTAGATTGCTGCCGATGCAAATCGTGGGTCAGGCAATGCAGCCCTTTGCAAAGTCTCTCATCGCCTTCCGTCTCCCCCGTTGTCGACTGATGATGAGCACTTGTCTCAACAGCCAATTTGCGCCGGAAAATCCAAGGCACGCACTGGTGGCCATAGATCGAGCAGCTTGAGAGGGAATTTGAGACAAAAGGTGCGTGCCCCCTTTGCATTGTCTCGTCACCAACAACATGCATGCGAGCAGAGCGACGACAGACGGCGAAGCGTCATAGAACAAGAGAAGCGAGCGCGAAGCCCTGCCGTTGGCGAGATGGTCCGTACGACATTGCAAAATCACGCATCCATCTGCAACTGAACTCGGGAGGCTGCGTCTATCGCCCGGTTCGCCGTTTTCTTCATCCTTTCGACAGTGACGAGATCCAACACTATCGGAGCAATGTCATACCCCGGTGTGTATCATCTTAATGGAAATCCTGCGAGATGGCAGGTTCGCCCTTGAATTCATTGACGGATGTCGGATACCGGGTGAGGAACCCTCCTACGATGCGCAAGACTCCCGTACCGAGATGCAACCATACTCCTTGCGGGCCTCTGCGACGACTACGACAGCGGCGAACTTGACTGAAAGCGAGGGACGTTCGTGACGGCTCCAAGCTTCGACGGGGGCTCAACTACTGTAAGTCGGTAATCAGGTGCGAGGCGAAGGACGAGGAGAATTTGCCTGCGCAAGCGGCCACGTATCCGGTCCCATTCCCGTGACTAGGGGATCCCCTTGCATAGTGATAGTATCGTGCATATTCAAAATATTGGGTCCAGATTCCCGGTGCGACCCTTGACGATCCCCCCAATGTCCGAGGTCACCCAGCCGCCGTAAAAGTCGCCGGGCTGTGGCTCAACCTTTTCCCCGTCGACGAAGCAGTCCCACGGCCCAGCATAGAATGACACGTACACACGGATCGGCTCGAAGGAAGGCGTCGGTCGATCATATGACCAGATGCGATCCGAGACCGACGCTCCATCGACCAGGTCAATCTTGTAGTATGTCGCAACGCCCTTCCACTCGCAGATCGACTTTTTCTGCGTCGGCGTGAGGGGGACATGGACAGACGACGGTGGAAGATAGTAAGCTAGCCCACGCACGTCAGTCAACGTTCGGGATCACGGACAAGTCGCGGAGTTGAACGCTGGATTCGACGGCATGGAAGCAGGGACAAGGACTGGGCCCTGTCGGCCAAGAGCTGCCAAAACACCATGGTGCAAACGAAAACAAGTCAAGAGGGCAGGCTCCAAAGCACCGGCTCACGCATGTTCTGCTGCATTTACGTAACATACTTGGGGGATGGTGCGTTTCCAAGACCCAGAATGCGTCCTTTGTGTCGGCAATCTCCTGGCCGCGATATTTGATTTGCAGGCGCCGCGTCGTCCTCTCCAGCCGAGGAGGCCGGGGAAAATTTTGAACGTTCAATTTGGGAGCCATTTTGCGACGCAGGGCACCACGCATGAGGTGAGGAATGTTTGTTTGGGGAGAGCCAAGTATCGGTTTGGCAGGAGACAAGCTGCGCTCCAGCCTCCAGGGTCAGGCATGGTGTCGTCATTGGACAGACCTGCGGCCTCGAAAATAGGAACCGAAAGCAGGCAGGGGTGGAGCCACAAAGTGGTGTACATAAAGCATGTAGATGGCGCGGACTGCCACCCCTGGAGACGGGAGGCTACGAGGCTACGGGTGCTGTGTTGTGTGTGCTGTAGACACTGCGTTGTACGTGCTTGGAGGTACTGCGTTGCATGTGCTGTAGGTACTGCGGGGGCGGCTGCGCGCTGCGAGAACAGCGTACCCGTCAATTTCTGCCGCCGGGTTGCGTGACCTGTCAAAACGAAGAATCTCTTCCCCCCCCTCTCCCCGGTTCGCATCTGCCACGCGGGGCGGCATGACAGTCCAGAGTCATCAGCGCACTGGACAGAGACGGCGCCCGCGGCATCAGGCTTCAGGGTCCACACGCGATGAAGATTGCCCCCCGTCTGGCCACTTGTCGCGCGCACCGCCGACTCCTGTCGAAATCAAGGGACGGCGCTAGCCTCAAATAATGCTGGTGGGGGCCGCTCGACCTCTCAGATTTTCATCAAATTACGAGTCAATGCACGGGTTCATCATGCTCGACGAGGAGGACTAGTCATGGGAGCCGCTCTCTAGTCAGGCACCTGGCGGCCGAAGAAACTTGCATCCTGTCGGAGCAGATATCTCGCTGCCCGGGACCCCAAAGTGCCTGTTGTCCGGCCACACACACGTCTTGTCAATGATGCCATGGTGCCTTTGGTTGCGACACGATGCAGATCCCGTATAGTGCGTGGGAGTCCTTTGCTTGGCTCCTAGCCCTACGATGCCGCCCGCGCAGAGCACCCATCGCAGGCGACGACGACTTCTTCATAAGCGGTATTCGGGGCGACCTGCAAATGCTCAATGGTTCCACCGTCTTGTCGCTGGCTTGGCCGGCCTACTTCAACTCCACGAAGCTCAGCTGCGATGACATCGATTTCGAGGGGATGCGTGATTCGGTCAATTTTCAAGTGCTCGGCCGGACAGTTGGACGAGCAACCAACTTCACGTCAACATGTCCTCTGACGGCGGCTGATGGTTTCGAGCGGTAAGCCTGGTGTTGTTGCGATGAAGATGCTGGACCCGATCCGTGCTGGAGTACTGATGAAGCGTGTAGAAATGTCATGGACATCGAAAAAGAGATGATTGGCTCGTATCATCAGTTGACGTACGTGATCGACGGCAGCTTTGAACTCCAGACCCTGGCAGCCGAGATTGGCTTCAGGACGAAGAGCGGACGCGACCTCGACTGCCACGCCGCCAAAATCACACCCTGTGTTTGCGCGACGAGCGCCGTGCCCTTTACGTACCTGCCCGCCGGCGTCATGGCCCTCGTCTCTGTCAGCTCGTGGCAGGGCCATCTCAGTCAGCTTGGGACCAGTTCTCTCCTCGGATACGCATCGGTCTTCACCAGCGGCGGCATCGCTTGGGACATGGCCATTGACGTGTCAGACTACCTACGCTATTTCCAGTTCGCCTTTCTGACGTCGGCCCTCAGCCTTGAGTACCCGGGCTTCTACCATCCCATCATCAGCAAGGTGGCCTGGTCATCGCTCCTGTACTGGGAAGGCCCATTCAAGACCAGCTGGAGGCCCGAAAACTTGATTGAAGGCGGCTACTACACGGCCAACGTCAGCTACGGTATCAACAACATGATGCAGGTCATGGGCTATCCTCTGGTACACGACATGGTCCTCGCAGCATTTCTCAACTTTGCCATCATGGCGGCCGCCATCTTCCTCATCGCGTGCTGCTGCTGTTGGCTCTCGTGGCGCCGCAGCCAAGTTGTCAAGATCCTGTCCGTCTTGCGGGCTGCGGCCCTTTTTTCGGGAGGCATCTCCATGCTGTTCTTCAGCGTGCCGCTGTTGTTCTTCCTGTCAACGGCATTTGAATACATTCGCTACTATCCCGCGTATCGGATCGCCATCGTTGTAGTCGTCCTCGTGGCAATTCTCGTGACCTTCTGGGCGATTCAGCGTCATCTGAACAAGTCACGCCGGTCCGCGTCCGCGCCACGGCCCTTGGAGAAACGATCTTTCTCATGCATGGCAGACTCGGTCCGCAGCCGCTTCTGGGACCGCCTGCACTGCTACCTCCCCGTTTCCATCCCGCTCATCCAGGCAGTCGTCATCAACATCCTGCAATGGTCTGGCAAAAAGCAGGTCCTGTTTCTCGCGGCGAGTGAGGCGGTCCTGTTTCTCCACATGGCCTGGTTGCTGCGGGGGAAAGCATTCACGTCCAACAAAGGCTGGTGCTCCGCGGCACGTTTGATCACCGCCGGGCTCCAGGTCGTCTTCGCAGCCCAGGCCACTGAGGCGACCAATCAGTGGGTCGGCTACATAATCCTGTCTGTTCACGCGGCCATCATTTTCGTTGCATATCCGTGGGCTGCGATTTGGAGATTGTACCGGGTGTTTCAAAAGAGGAGACGAGACAAACTGGCCGACTCTGCGGGCAAGTCGGGCAACCAACCAGTGAGTTCCAGCTGCCATTCGTTGTGTGCTTGGGACACGCGCTGATGAACATCTAGAATCAGAACATGAATGATATCTCTTGCCATTTCGCCGACAACAAGAGCGCGTGGCGGAATTCTGACCTCACATCCGACTGTTCAAGTCAGTCCGGCTTGCGGCCGTTGTCTTTGCCAGACAAGGTACACATGGAGCAACTGAGGACATCGTCCTTGACGAGCGACGATGCCGAAGGCCGCAAGTCGCCACTGCTCCCGAAGTCGCCACTGCTCCCGAACTCGGCCACCACACCGCGGGGCTTCTCCGCATTCTACCGGGCACCCAGATCTCGGAGCGTGACGCCGGTCACGCACTCTGGATCGTCGGCATCCGAGGCCGCGGGACGGCCCAATCTGTCCTCTGCCGACTCGGGCGAAGACACACGGTCAAGCTGCAGCGAGAGGAGCCACTCGCTCAGGGGATCGGCGGAAGCGTGGCAGGAGGAGCCACAGATTCTGGAACGACCCGACGTCGACTACTCTCTCCGGGAGGCAGACCTATACTACGGCGTCCTCGAGGATACGTCTCCGACGTCCTCAACCACGAACTTTGCGCAGCGACCCGATTCCGAAGAGAGGCGGCATTCGCACGGCGGCTGGACGCGCAAGATACAGGGCTTGTACCATCCGCCGAAGCCAAAGGAGAAGGGATTCCAGGTGTCCCGGCCACCACGGCCGGCATCATAGCTCACGGATGTAGCTCGGCGTTTGGCGTGCATGTAATGTTGAATGGGGGACTTGGACGTCCAGGGCTTGCTGAACGGCACCCTCGGACCGGAGTTGAGGGGTAGTCTTTTCTTTTGAGCGACGGCCTGCGAGCGCAAGCATCGGCGGCTCCAATAGTACTAGTGGCGCATGCCACTATTTTCTTACTGAACACATGTCGTCCGCTGTGCTGTGCTGTCGTGACACACGTCTCTCTGCACTGATGCCTCCGGCGGCCCTACCGGGGGTCGCCTGCGGCGGGCTGGCCTCGCTGCGCTCGAAGGACTCTTGCCGAGACTAGACGTATTTTCCACTGCGTTCTCGTGGTGATGCCTCCGGCGGCCCTACCGGGGGTCGCCTGCGGCGGGCTGTCCTCGCTGCGCTCGATCCACTGCCGCTGCTTAGCTTTTTGACCCACTGCAAGTATTTATTTATAACTACTTTAGTCTTAATAGCTATTTACCTCTAATAGCCCTACTAAGGGTCGCCTATGGCGGGCTGTCCTCGCTGCGCTTAATTCACTGCCGCTACTTAGCTTTTTGACCCACTATAAGTATTTATTCATGACCAGTCTTGATGGCTATTTGCCTCCGGCGGCCCTACCGGGGGTCGCCTGCGGCGCTCGCTGCGCTCGATTCGCTTCTTCGTCACGGGCTTTAGGGTAGGCAACGAGTGGTGGCCGCCGCAGCGGCGCCCGACCCTCGTCCACGTTGCCCGTTTCTGTGGCGCACCCCCCTTAACGTGACGCACATGACAGGCCACCAGCCTCCCCGACGGCGATGCCGAGATAACCACCATCGACAACCCCTCTACGGCATCTTCTTTTCCATCCTACCCGCCAGCGATATCGAGCCCCTACTGCCTCGTGTCCCGCCAACCCGCACACGCAGGCGGAGATACGAGTCCCAACAGCGTCGACCATCCGTTTGCCGCCGCCGCCGTACAACCCAGCCCAACAGTTCTCCGCCCCCTCGGCCTTCTCTCACTCTCACACTCTCTCTCACACACAGACACCACCGCATACGCCATCATGACGAGCCGACAGATGGCCCGCGACATGCAAGTCGAGTTCCAGGCGCGCTTCCAGGCCAAACAGGCACGGCGCGAGGCGCAAAAGGCCGCCAAGCAGGACCCGGCTCTCAAGAAACAGATCCAGGAGCTCCTCAAGCGGGGCGAGACGCAAAAGGCCTACCAAAAGGCCAAGATGCTGCTGAGCCGCCAGGCGCTCGCCGCGCAGATGGACCAGGTCGCCGACATGGCCGAGCTCAGCGCCGCCCAGATCCAGGCCAACAACTCAATGAACCGCATGACGCACACGATGGCGCAGAGCAGCAAGGTGATGAACGTGGCGCAGAAGAGCGCGACGCCCGCCAAGGTGAGTTGGTTTGGCATTTTGGAGAAAATTGGAGAAGGGCATCGGATCTCTCTTTCTCGTTGCTCTCTGATGGCTTTTCTTTTCTTTTCCTTTTCCCGGTTGCCCCCCGCTGACTTGGAAATCCCGGAAAAACCACAGAGCCTCGGCGTCCTTGAACAGTTCAAAGAACAAAACGAAGAGTACGCCATGACAAACTCCATCTACCAAGACGCCTTTGCCCAGTCGACCTCGGCCACGGTCCCCGAAGACGCCGTGCACGAGTTGCTCGGCAAGCTCGCCGACGACGCCGGCATCGAAATCTCCCAGCAGCTCAGCCAGGCCACGCCCGCGGACCCCGAGCCCGCAGCAGCCGGCGTTGGCGCCGAGGTGTCCAACGAGGAGGAGGAGCGGCTCCAGCAGCGCCTCAGGGCCTTGCGGGCCTGAAGCACACACCAAAGACAAGAACAACAAGAAGCTGGAGAAACGAAACGGAAAGCTGGCCATATCCTCGGGCGGGCCTTGGCTCACGTCTGTTGACCGTGGCTTCATGGATGGCACGATGTGGAGCACTTGGGGGAGGGAGGGAGCGGATGGGATCTGGTTTGTCATTGCTGGGCGTTGAGGCGTTTTTCTCTTGTTTTCCTGGTCGTTCCGTAGAGTCTGTCGGTGCGGCGGCCGATGCTGTGGGAAATGGGGACGCTCGCTCGAAAATGCAGGAACAGGGCGCAAGCGTAGAGACAGACGGCAGTCACTTGTCTTCTGGCAGGGGCGTCAATGGATTTTCACTCATTTGCATAGTTTGAGCCGCGAGGCTACCACGTTCAGTCGCTTAAATTGTCATCATTGCCAGACATGCCCCCCCCCCTCCCCCCCCTGTCTGGTTCCCATAATGTATGCAATAGCAAATGTCCGCGCAGTTCCAAGCCATCTTCATGCCACCATGGCCAACGCATCTACATGTACAGACTTGCCACGGCCGTGATATCCCTCTTGATCAGCTCCTGCGCCGCCTGCATCTTCTGATACAGCTCCGGGTCGCCCACGATCCTCGCCGCATTCTTCACCTCCCTGCACGTCTCGTCCAGCCGCGTAATCGTCCGTACAATCGTCCCCTCCAGCACGTCCGTCAGGTTCGTAATGTTCTTGAAGCTCATCCCCCGCGCCCACTCGTACACCACCTCCATCAGGCCGAATCTCGGTCTGGACGTAAAGTCGTTGGAGTCCTCCGTCGACTGAATCACCTGCAGCCTCGTCTGCACGTCATTGACCTTTTCCGAGATGGCGATGATGGTGTCGCGGCCCCGCTCCAGGTTGCCCGTCAGCGTCGGCTGCGTGAGCGTCTTCTCCTGGAACACAAACGCCGACAGGAGCGCCGCGATTTCGGCAGGCTCGAATTCGGCCAGCACGTTGTCGAGAATGAGCTCCGTGAGCACGAGCTCGTCGCCGGAATGCACCTCGCACGCAACCTTGCCCTTGAGCTGGATGCGCGTGGCGTCGTCGATGAATCCGAGCTCCTTGAGCACCTGCACGCGCTGCTCGTAGTCCGGGAGCAGCTGCAGATTCTGGTCCGAGAGAGATTTCTTGAGCTGCAGAATGTGCTCTTTGATGAGCCATTCATCGTGGCACATGGCGAACTTGGGCAGACCGAGGTTAGCGACGATACGATGCCTGGGGAGGCGCAAGCAACCAACTCACATGTTTCAAGAACTGGGCGCATTCCAGTGCTGGCGAGGAGCTCATCTTCGTCACCAGCTGCGCCCTCTTCTCCACAATCTCTTGCAGCTGCAGGCTCTTGATTCTGCCCATGTCGACCTCGTCCCACCGGTCGTCCCAGACCGAGCAGAGATCCTGCAGCCGCTCCATGGCCTGCACGCTGGCCTCGCCACCCCTGAAGATGTCGGGAATCGTGGCCTTGAGAACCCATCTGGTCAGGCACTCCACGTCCGCCAGCGGCACGTAGAGCTTCTCCAGAGGCAGACGCCGCTTGCCCTGTGCCAGTCTGGGCAGGTATTTGCGGAAACCGGGGATGAATGGCAGCTGATCCGTGGCCTCACGGCGTTCGCGGAGAGGCCGGACGGCGCACACGTGCAGGACGGGTTCGTCTAGAGATCCCCGAGAGCTCATGCCATCCGTCAGCAGGATGCCTGCCGTCCGGAGTCCGTCCCAGTTGAACACGATCAGGCGCTGCATGGTGAACATCTTGCGCCCAAAGGTAATGCGGAGCAGTCCCTTGTACAGATCTTGCGTGAGCTGCTTGAAATCCTGCGCTGCCTGATGACATTCGTCCACGGCCGTGTCGCAAACGTCGCACGACTCTCTCTTGACTTTGGCCAGATCCGCCTGCGCGAGCTTGACGTCCTTTTCATGCTCGGGCAAGAGTTGCTGGGTGGCGTGCTCGGAGAAACTGCGCTTAATCATCTCCTCAATCTTGAGCGCCTCCACGCGGAGCAGGTTCAGAATCATGTTGTACGTCAGTCGGAACTGCGACCGCAGCTTGGACGGCTCGCCCAGAATCATGCTGCGCAGCTCTGCCACGGGAGGCACGTCGTCGCCGCCGGGGGGCACGACAATGACATGGCCGACAGTGTCGAGGCCGCGGCGCCCTGCGCGGCCGGCCATTTGCGTGTACTCGCCGGGGAGCAGGTTCCGGAACGAGTGGCCGTCGTGCTTGCGGTATCCAGAGAAGACGACCGTCCTCGTCGGCAGATTGAGACCCATGGCGAATGTTTCCGTCGCGAAAAGCACCTTGACAAGTGTCTGGGCAAACAGAATCTCGACCAACTCCTTGACGATTGGCAACAGACCGCCGTGATGAACCGCTATGCCCCTCCCGAGCAGCTCTCGAAGCCTGATGATTTGAGGCAACACCCTGTCTTCCGCCCTCAATCTGGCAATCGATTTCTCGATAATCATGTGTATGTGACTCTTTTCCTGGGCCGTGCAGAAATCCTGGTTACTGAGCGCATCCGCATTCTCCTCGCAGCGCTTCTTGGAAAAGACAAAGATGCAAGCCGGCAGGAGGGCCTTCTTCCTGAGAAACTGAACGAGGTGAACCCAGAGATTCTTGTCCTGGGCTGCCGAGGTCATCCCCCCGGTACGGCCTCCGCGTCCCATATGGCCAGGGGCGTGGCTGGCACGAGGGGGTCCTCCACGTCCTCGCTGCTGACCACCGCCGCCGCGCGCCTGACTACCGCCTCGTCCGCCACCGCCCCGAGGAGCACCACCACGCTGGCCACCCCGGGGATTGCCACCGCGAGTGGCTATCGTTGACGAAGACATCGGTTTGTCTCTGCCCTGCGCGGCGGCATGTGCGTCTTTCCAGCCCTTCTCAACAAACTTCTTGTCCGAGTCGACTATCTTGTAGATGTCCTTGGCGGCCCAGAGGTAGTGCTCCAGGGGCACGGGCCGCTTGGATGTGGAAATGACATAGATGTCCTTGTGCTTTGTGCGGCCGACCCAGGATGCGAACTCGTAGGTGTTGGGCACCGTGGCGGAGAGGAGGATCAGAGACACGTGCTCGGGAAGCATGATGATGACCTCTTCCCAGACCACGCCTCGCTCAAAGTCATTGACGTAGTGGACTTCGTCGAAGATGACAAACTCGACGTCGCGTATCAAGTCTGCGCCGCGATACAGCATGCTGCGCAGGATTTCAGTTGTCATGATGAGACAGCTGGCCTCCGGGTTGATCTGCACGTCTCCAGTGAGGATCCCGACCTCGTCAAAGGTCTGCCTGAAATCACGAAACTTTTGGTTACTCAACGCCTTGATAGGGGATGTGTAGATAGCCTTGGTCATGTGCTTGGCAGCCAATGCAATGGCATACTCGGCCACCACCGTCTTGCCTGCGGACGTGTGGGCAGCGACGAATACGGAGTCGCCATTCTCCAGATGATAAACGGCCTCCTTCTGGAACGTGTCAAGTTCAAAGGGCCACTCTCGTGCCATGTCGGGAACCAACTCGCGAAAGTTCGGCATGCCCTGCCTGATATCTACCATGTGCGCCCATTCTCGGCCAGCCTTACGGGCACTCGATGCTGCCAACACACCGTGTGGTTCCAGAGCTGGGAATTCAACGGGGAGAATGTCGTCAATGTCGTCCTCTTCAAGGTCGTCGGCGTCAGCCGTGTCCCCTGAGTGCCCGTTCGATAGCTGCCTCTCTGCTGTGTCCGGTCCGTCGGCGGTTTCTGGTTCCTCCTCCAGCGTCTCCTTGATAGCTGCGGCAGCCTCCTGGTCGGAGGCGCTCTGTCGCTTCGTGAAATCTATGCCCCGACTCAGTCCCGGTGCTATCTGTAGCAGTCCGCCTTCGCCGAGCTGAATGACCCTGTCGAGCTTGTTGGAACGTGACCCGTCCTCGGGCGCGTCTCCCGCGTGGATCTGGTCCTCTAATGCCGCGGTTGCCTCAATACCGTCCAACCCGCCCGGGGCAAAAGGGAAGAAACCGGCGGCCCCGCGTACAAAGTCAGCTCGATTTGCTGGTTTTCGCAGCAAGCTGGTCGAGTTTTTCGCCGTGGCGCTATTCGAGGGCAAAGTCACGTTTTTGTATCCTGTCACCCTGCCCTCCAGGCCATGGCGGAGAAACCTTGTCACAGTCCGTGTCTGAGGAGGCGCGATCTTGAACAACGATGTGTATTCCGTCTCAAAATCCCATCGCTGCTGCAGGCGGTTGAGCCAGTCGACAGAGAACTCGCGCGAGGGCGTGAGGAATTTAGCTTCGAGCTGCTGCTTCAGAGCCTGCGGATCCGGCCTCGACCTCGGGCCGGAACCAAAGTCGGAGGGCCCTGTCTCGCTTTGTGCGAGAAGCAGCGCGTCGATGCCCGCCATGTTGGTTGTGTTTGCATCAGTTCGCGACTCCCAGCGGATGACGGCCACTCGTGAGCTCGTCATTCCGCCAGTGCGAAAGTGCCCCACTCAAGCAGGGCCTCCGGCGGCCCTACCGGGGGTCGCCTGCGGCGGGCTGGCCTCGCTGCGCTCGCGTCACTGCTGCTTGTATTTGTGACTGGGGTTCGTTGACATCACGAGTGACGGCACAAGTCACAGATGCCCGGAAACCTTAGTCGTAAGCGCGTCTACACGTCGGCACCATCATCAAGAGTCGATACGAGACTGACGTTATGCACAAAGAAATGACAAAATATAAGTACACAGCCCGTGGCTCCAATGTCTATGATATGAACGAGAATCCGACTGCGATTTTACTCCTGCCCCAAGACTCGCAGAATACGAAACTTGATAGCAAGCTGCGCGACAGCTCTCGTGCCCTAAACGCTCCAGACTTTTGACAGCCTCTTGCCCACGTCGCCGAAAACCTGGAGCTGATTCTCCCACGCTTCTGTCTCGTAGCCAACCAACGTCATGATGGTTGTCCATCTACACTCGCAGCAACTTGGCGGCAAAGTCCTCAATGAGCTTCTCCGTCGGGAAGCTCATCTCCTCGAGCTTCTGTGCGTAGGGCGTGGGAACATCGGCACCGGTGATGCGCTGAGCCGGGGCGTCGAGGTAGTCAAAGGCATACTCCATGGCGAGAGCCAGGATCTCGGAGCCGACACCGTAGTGAGGATACCCAGATTCGACGGAAAGCAGGCGGTGCGTCTTCTTGATGGAGTTGACAATGGTCTCAACGTCGATGGGCTTGACAGAACGCAGGTTGATGACTTCAGCCTCGACTCCGTAGTTCTTCTTGAGATTCTCGGCAGCGACCAGTGACAGGCCAACATTGCGGGACAGGGTCACAATGGTCAGGTCCTTGCCCGAGCGTTCCACCTTGGCTTTCCCAAACGGCAGGACGAAGTCGTCCTTTTGGGCGGCCTCGGACATGGGGAAGGACTGGCCGTACATGAGCTCGTTCTCGAGAACGACGACGGGGTTGGGATCGCGGATGGCAGCCTTCAGCAGACCCTTGGCATCCTCCGAACTCCAGGGCGAAACGACCTTGAGACCCGGGACGCTCCCGTACCAGGCCGAGTAGTCCTGGGAGTGCTGGGCAGCGACACCGGCGGCGAAGCCGTTGGGGCCCCTAAAGGTGATGTTGCACGGCTGGATGCCCCCCGACATGTACAAAGTCTTGCCGGCCGAGTTGACGATCTGATCGATGGCTTGCATGGCAAAGTTGAACGTCATGAACTCGCACTAGTCGTGATGGAACGTTAGCAGCCGAAGCTGGTCAAGGAGCGTACGGAGGAGCACCAAGGCGTCCAAAAGCCGGGTTGCCGGCGCGTGATGGTACCGTGGTTGAGTGGCATTCAAGAACTTACGACGGGATGCAAGCCGCTGAGCGCAGCACCGATGGCGAGACCGCAGAAGCCCGACTCGGTGATTGGCGTGTCAATGACACGCTTGTCGCCAAAGCGATCTAACAGGCCTTTGGTGACCTTGTACGCACCATTGTATTGCGCGACTTCCTCGCCGAGGACGAAGACCTTGGGGTTCGACTCGAGTTCCTCGGCGAGAGCCTCGTTCAAGGCCTCACGGACAGTATACTCCTTGACACCCTTGCCCTCGGCGTACTTTCTGCTCTGCTGGGATCCGAAGAAGACGGGTGTGGTGGCGACGCGCGGAGCTCGGACGGCGGCAGGCGAAGCAACAGCAGCTCTCACGGCGGCACCGCGTGTCGAGAGTGCCAAGCGGGTGGCGGGACGGAGAAGTCGAGACATTGCGGCCCTGTCGTGCGTGAAGATTTGTTGAGGCGGAGGATGCGAGATTGGAGGGCGACGCAGGAGACGGAGCGAAAAGGTGCGTCTCTCGATCACCAATCCTGGCCGTCGCGGACACGGGCTGGACGCGCAGAGGGGCCGAGCGGACTAGCAGTGGTGAAGGGAAATGCTGAGATTTGGCAAGCTCGGAGTGGTGGTGATGGCCTCGAAAGATTGAGCTGTCGAGATTTCCGTTCCGGAGCACGGCGAAACCAGGCTCCTAGGCTTGGTCTGGCAGACACGGCCGAGCTCAAGATTTCTGTCCCGGTTCCCATTGGCCATTGGCGCGCGTGCATGGCCGCCTCCACTTTGACGGCCTGGTGGCAGGCGGCGCCACAAGTGCCAGCAGTCGCACAATGAGTAGTCCCAGCACGTTCGCTCCCCTTCAAGTGCAGCGAGGCCAGCCCGCCGCAGGCGACCCCCGGGAGGGCTGCCGGAGGCACTACCAAAGCTCGCCATTGGACCACCTGCCGCCTGGCGCAGAATCTGTTGGGACACCACCCTTTGGCAGATCCGACACCTAACCCACCCGGTGGAGACGGCCACCCGCTGCACAGATAAGCACGTCGGACGCAGCCGCTAAGCAGATGACTAAGCCCACACCTGGGACGCACCAACGTCCTCGCCCAAGATCTTCGTGAGGACTCATGGCTTGGAGTCGTGCCTCCGGCGGGCCGTACTCGCTGCGCTCGAATAACTCTGTCGCCGTGATGCTTCCATCGGCCTGGCCTCGCTGCGCTCGAGCTGCTCTTGATCCGCCATACACTCAGGCCTATAATTGCCACGGTCAAGCTAACAGCCATTTTGCGTACGCGTTAGACGGTATCTCGGCGTTCGCCATGTCGACACTACCGTTGAAGTCGGGAGTTCGAAGAGGGGCCCGAGAAGAAGCGAGCGGATGAGCGGCACTTGGAGCGGCACTGGGAACCTTCCCGCGATTTGCTTCCTTCAGTAGTTGGTTTCGTTATATTCAGGAGGTAGTCCTGCAATGTTGTGGCCCAAAAAGCTACATCGAAGACCCCGGTTACTGATCGAGCCCACATGGAATAATTTGGCCTGGGACCTGTACGCAAGAAATGGAGTACATGGTACAAATCGAGCTCACATGTCCGGATGATTTCTGGTCTGATTATGAAAGAGCATTGGTATCAATAGGCAGACGCAATCTACCTCGTCAATCTGGGAGCACGGGTTAAAATGAGGTGTTGAAAGCAAATCCAGCGAATAAAAACCCAATATTATACTCGGTAGATCAATCACAATAAACACTTCAGTTTGAGACATGGTGTGATATGGAACGCTATCGTTGACACATTCACTGGTCAGGCGTCCAACAAATCCAGTCACAGAAAATTCCACCCATCGCTAAAACAACGTATTGCTATTCTTTCTCGCATGGCCGTCTCTTGATCAACTGCTTCTCTACGTCTTTCAAAAACGCAATCCTATTACCAGAATGATGCTTCTCACAGACGGGGCACCGCAAGAAGAGGGCTGGAGAGCCAGCGTGTTTCCGTTTCGTCCGGGATGTCATGTTCATCATCGGCGAAAGGCCCCGAAAATTTCTTCGAAGCACACATTCAGTCGCTCAATATTGCGCTGTTGGCTTTTTTTTCGCTGCAAAAGTGGGAACCAATTGTCGATGACGATAATAGTCGTGTGACTACTTATCGACAAACCTCAGTGACGCGCTGCAGGTCGAGACTGCGTCAATAAAAGGGCAGGCCTGCATTCATATATTCAACACGTAACTTCCAGCGCTAGCGTCGCTGCCTAGAGCAATCCAATCAAGTCCCAAAGTGTATGGAGTCTGCTGCCTTTTCGCCAATCATGTAAGTCGGAAGCACAACGTAATAGCCGGGGATTTTTGGGAAGACGCTTGCATCGACTACCCTCAAGTTTTGCACCCCTCTTACGCGGAACTTGGAATCTAGAACTGCCATGGGATTGTCGTGTCGACCTATAGCACAAGTTCCTGTGGCATGATGCCCCCAAGCCTCATGATGCACAAACATGAGCTTTTGTTCCGAGGACTGGACATCCTCGCCGGGCCAGATTTCCCAGAATTTTGGTCCAAGTTGGAAACGTTGCGCGAGCGCTTTTCTGGCAAAGTCCAAGCCCTCAACCAGTACATGAGCATCTATAATAGAGCCGGTCGATCGTGTGTCAAAGTAGTTGAACATGACGCGCGGGGTATCTCTCGGGTCCTTGGACTTGAGAGTAACGGTTCCCGCGTTATTTCTGGTGTAACCCTTAGAAATAAACCAGGTTATCTGCCGCTTGTCTGAGACCGAATCAAGAGCATAACCTGGATAATATCCCTTGTACTGTCCTGGAAATGCTGCGATAAAAAGGTCGGGAATACCGTTTTCGGCATATTTAGACTGCTTCAAAATAGCGAGAGATAGGCCTGGCGTCGTATATTCGCCCCGAGACTTGACGGGAAGGCGTTTGTTTTTCCACTTTTGCAAGCACACATCCTCTTCTGGATTGCCTTGCAAGAAAGAGCACTTTTCAAATGCTTTCCATGGAATAGAGTTATTACCGACCACGCTTATTTCTAAGTGATCTTGTAGGTTAGAACCGACTCCGGGCAAGTTCACTAGAACTGGTATTCCAAGCTTGTCTAGTTCTTTCTTTGGTCCAATTCCACTAAGCTTAAGAAGCTGTGGTGTGTTGAAGGCCCCCCCCGAAAGTATAATTTCTTTGGCTGCACGAATCGTTCCTGTGCTCGTTGGGATAGCATCCCGGCGATATCGAGGATCTGCTTTGTACAGACTCTCTCCTTGCAGATACTCGATGCCTATAGCTCTGGGCACCTTTTCTTGAGTAAATATGACCTTTGTCACAAGAGTGTGAAGCATAACATCGAGCCGATATTCCTCATTTTGCATAGTCTCCTTGATGAAGTCTACTACCCCAGATCGTTCTCCTGACTTTAGACCCAAAGTTATTTTAAATAGTCCGTTTCGCCTCTGATCAGTATGAAGATCTGAGTTGATATCTCTGAACATGACTCGGAGAACTGTTGATAAAAATGACGGTACAAGATGCACATTAGATCGGAGTTTTGCTCGAACCATAGAAAAGACTAGGTTTATGGCTTTGACGTCGGTATACGCTATAGATTCTTCGGTAGTTCCGGTGGACAGCCATCCCTTGAAACCGTGGCCCTGGTTACAGCTGCGACTGAGTGGACACTGTCGTAAATACCTGTTTTTCTCCATACGTTGGAAAATTCGTCTCATCCGTAGAGGATTCCATGTCTGGTCGCCAGTAAGATCCGCAAGGTGCCGCCAATCATTGTCGTTGGGCAAAATGGTGACCATCGAATTATGAGCCGTGCAACCTCCCAGGGTTCCTGCACGGGGGTACCAGATACCCAGCGGCTTCGAGCGTCTTGTCGGTTTTTTACCGACGCCGAGCTGTCCATCTGGCTTCTCCCATACCATTTTCGAGCTGGCCGCATCTTCCTTCAGATCGCGATAATGGCTGACATAGAAGTCCCACTTTGTTCTCTTGTTTTCGGTCCCGAAGAGGTGAAGTGCAGGAACTTGGTATTCGTATGAAGACGATTCATCACCGCCAGCGTCGACAAGTAGAACTCGGTAGCCGTAGGTTGCTAGCCGAGAGGCCACGGTTCCGCCGCCAGCGCCTGAACCCACGATAACATAGTCGTATTCCACCTCTGGATCAGGCTCGGAGATAAAAGCGCTTGGCCGAGTCAACTCATCAACGTTCGAATGCTATGATCAGAACTTGAAACGTACCACCTGGCTAGTTGACAAAAGCAAGAGACAGCTATGAGCGTCTTCCACAGTGCCCTTTTCAACATCTCTCTCGCGAAGCCGAAAAAAAAAGTGCTGGTCAACACAAACGGCAAGAAACTCGCTTATTTAATTTGTCGTTATTCAAGCAAGGCAAAAAAGTATAGGGGTGTTTCTTATGGTGATCCATAGCTTCAAGAGCAATTATACTCATCATTATAAGGGTTCTGTAATTGTATTCAGGTTTCTTATCACACGATATATCATGTCTTATAATTTGTATAAGTTCGGTTTGCTAAAGCATCATACCATTTGTAACAAAATAGCGTGAGGGGCCGGGATGATTGCCGTACGCCCCGCTCAGTCGTCCACTTGACCTTCTGCCGGACCTTCTGCCTGTTGCTGTAGTACGCGAAAGAGTATGTACTGAATCAACTCCTGACATCCCTTTCAATGATGTTTTCATCGCCAGAGCGGGCGTAGTCCGAGACCCTTATACTTTGAGGGTGACCCGGAGATTGTGTGATTACGGTTCGCCGAACCGATACAAGCGTGTGCTATTAATCACGTGTCTAGCAGCTTCACACAAGAAAAACCTTAACACAGGTATTATCTTTCTGGCCTGCGCTCAGTGGCTCTTTGTGGGGTCAATATTTATCCTGTGATAATACTACCAAAGTTGATTCTGTGGATGGCGGGAGGGCCGCTATTGCGCGGAACCAAGCTCGCATCTAAAAACATACATACTGTTTTCTTCTTTCTTCTTTTTTGCGGATACTCTACACATATGCTAGTAGTTTTTGTACAAGCATCGTTGAAGCCTGTTTCGAATAGTCTAGGAGTAATAGTTATACGAATAGGATTTTGACCCAGAAACGTTGAAAAGTAATGTTCTGTTGAGGAGATCGCGAGAAGGGTTCTTGTGGTGGTTTATTTTGGCACGGCAGATTGTTAGAATTAGTTCTGCCTACCACAAAAGGAAATAATTAGATCAAATATACAAAGGGCGATTATTGAGATATGACTTTTCCATACACTTACTGTCACTCAACGCTGACTTATTCTGCCTAATGACCCCGCTTATTGCTCTCCTCATATCGGCTCACGCTGCGCCGGTGTCGACTAGTAACTTAACGCCAGGCACTTAGTCATTCCTCAAACTCTTTCACGAATGGCCCTATGATTCAGGTCTAGTATTGCACTAGAAGGAGCACGCCTGGTATTTCCAATCACCTACGAGCTGCTCGATGAGTGTTCCTATTCATGATACCCTCAGTACTACTCTGCAGACTACAGCCGCTGCTCGCCGAAGACGACTCATTCCAATACTTGATTAGAATTATTTGCTGGCTTCCACGTTCATTAGGAGCACAAGAAGAGAAACGCAAGGATGGATTTCGGGAAATATCTCTTCAGTCTCAATGCGTAGCATTCTTCTTTTCTCCGACCCTCTCGATTACCCTTCCATATCCTCGTCCTTTCTACAAAACAGCTCAGCTGGATATAGCATTTTCCGATGGCCGACAATAGTCGCTAGAGCCCAGCCCTTTGTTAACGCATTCGTTGCAAAACACTTGGAACCACACTTCGCCATTATTGTCTCCAGTGCAATAAAAAAGTGAGTTTTCGAACACGTCAGCGTCAACAGGATATTCTGCAGCCCGAACCGCGGCTTTAACGGGCTCCAAATTATCTCCTACGCGGGAAACGATTAGCCTTTTCGCATTATCAGCCACAGAGAGAGAAAGGTAAGTGCCTACCAATATCGAGCAGTGTTTTCCCACAATAGTAGAAGTTCTTTTCACACTTTCTCCGAATAATGCCAGCGAGGGCAACTGCCCCAAAGGTGACGATCTGCACAAGATGCATGCCTGAGTTCGACTGACTTCTTTGTTGTCGAGCTTGAGAGAAAGCTTTGAAACTATGAAAGCCTGTCGGGCTATTAAATTTTTGCTAGAATAAGTCTTTAAAAATGAATCCTACGAGTCCATGCTTCTCTTATGGCCATCGCACGATTGTTTCACCGCCGTTTCGTGGAAAATGAGCAATTTATTTAATCCGATATAATAACACGAGCGCCTACACTCCAATCCTTGGATTATTCTACCACTAGTATGAGAGACGGGTTTATTAGTCTAGGGCAGGATCCAAGTTCCACCCTAGCACCTACCTAATACTTCGAAGACTAAGCTTAATAACATAGGATAGGGTGGAAATTCAAGCGAACGAAGGTTGATTGGGTTTTCAGGCCCCTGCCGCGGCTCCGGCCAAAGTCATGATGGTCGAAGAATTCAAGGGTCGGAGTGTACATTCGACTTTACAGAATTTCCTTTCCACAGTCCCATATTATGAGCAAGCAGTGGAGAAGACTCCCGTGATCAACGTCACATCGTTCCAGCGGATTGGGGACTGTAGGTTTGGGTGCCCCATATCGGGAAATCCCTAACGCGATATTTGAGGTTTCTGACATTATCCTAGTGACTTAACTTAATATTTCCCCGTTTCGCAAGCAGAAATATTGTACATATATCGAGACGACTCACACTAAACTAGTGCGTCATTTTTTTTCTTTCGTAGAAGGAAGTTTAATAGATATTATAGTAATTTTGTTTTGAAAAGGCTAGGAAGCTGCGTTAGTTTTAGTTTTTTTTGACGCGGCGATAGAACTGCCTAATCCTGTGACAGACGCATGGTCATCTCAATTCACTTACTCAGTGTTTGTCAACTTGAGAAACACGAAACAGCGAATCAAAGATCTAATGAAGGAGGAATCGCCCATTGCACGCAATAGACTATTTTGAGAGCACTCCTGCCCTACTCTGTCTTCCGTTTAATGCGCGGAAAGCAGAACCAAACCCTCAGCATTACTATAAGTAGTAATAGTACCATTACTTATATTACTGAGGGACTATGTGCCTAGGCTAAAATCCCTGTTTTTGAGCCCTTGGCCCAAGATATTAAGCCTGGCGCTGGTAATATTTCCAAACGCCTCAGAGGTCTGCAATGTACCAGACATGTAGGATATCCGAGAGGTTTATTATTCATAGGAAATGAGGAACGATTGAAACATCTATCGTGTACGGGACATGTAGCTTTGGTAGTGAAAGGCATCTATCACACGATGGGGTCTTTCTTTGACGCGCATGAGAACATGCCTATGAGTGTGCGAAACCAAGTATCAGTGACAGAGTGAGTGTACGAAACCAAGAGTCACTGGCAGTTCTATGGAATTGATCTTTCATCTTGCGCCGGGGTTTTGCAGCTGGCAGGTCAAAGGCAGCCAGCTGGTTGAGGGGCGGTGAAATTTTCTCGCGAAACGGCAAGAAACAGGACTGAGGCGGCTGCAAACGGGAAACTCAAAAAAACCACGCCGAAACACACAAACATGCACCGACACTCACACAGACACTCGCACACGACACACACGACACGCCCGCAAGTGCAAATACCATCAATGCCAACGATACCATTGATATCGCGGCTTCTGCTGCTGCCTCTGACTCTGCCTCTGCCTCTTCCGCCGCCGCCGCCGCCGCCGATTCCTCCACTTTCGGGTTGCCCGTTGTCGACGAGACCAGAGATTCCACGACCATTAATATTGTCTCCGCTCCCAGGGCCGCTCTGTCGCGGGCTTTCCATCCCCTCACGACTGAATAAATCACAGAGCTAAGGGAAGCTACTGCTCGAGGACTTTGGGGGCAAGATAAGGGGCGGTATGGCTATGAATCGATATAATAGCCAATGATTACGCGTTGCTAACGGCAATTAGAATGAATATCTTCTAGTCAAGCCCCTTTCCGAGCTCATCGCAGCTGAAGTTGCAGAGCCAAGAAGAGCCGCCCTCGCCAAGCCAACATCATGCCCCGATAGGGTCCCCCTTAGAGGGTGGTAGGTAAGGCATTTCAACAACTCTTGCCACTTGCGAAGACTTTGAGACCAAATGTGTCGATTTCATATACGAGCTGCGCCGCTGCGGCCGTAACGATAAAGCCAGGAAACGCCCCGATAGCACCGGCAATGAGTTCTATATTAGTCTGCCGTATTTTAACGACGCTATAAGAGCCTAGATCCTTTAGTTGCCTAAGTACATGGGTATGTTAAATGAGGCGCTGCGTTATTTAGCCGTAAAGCGCGAGGGAAGCACTATTTGCGCTTCTTATGATTTGGCACCTATTTTTGAGTTAGCCCTGGGTATTGCCTAGGATAGGGCTAAGGAGAAAGCCTTGGCTATGCCGTATGTGGGCGCGGCGGGTGTGGGGGGCTTGAGCTCCCGCTTTAAGGACATGGTGAGTAAGAGGAGCCAAATGTTTGCAAAGTATTGTAAGACGACCAGGCGAACCGATTGGCTGCTGGTAGTATTTTTTTTCCCCGCTGAGAGTATTACTGGACTGCGGCTGACGAACAATAGCTGAATCAGTCTATGAGAGGCTCTCGAGCACTCATGGGATAGGGTTTTGCATTCAAAACAGGTTCACGACAGGACAAGCGTAGGAGAGAGACATCTCTATGACACCTCCTGAAATTGACCAACAGTTGACCCACCACGAAGGTTCTATTTCTTGATTCATTTTCTTTCAGATCACGAAGAGGGACAATAGAATTTTGAAGGGGCGCAAATTCATATGAAGTCACGGTGAGATTGCCGCCATGTCAGTTGGACACAGCCGGTGGCGGGGCTGGAGCTGGCGTTTTCATCACCGCGAAATTCTGCCCTACCGGCAGCTTTCGTCCGTTTGTCATCATCTTTTTTCCCTGATAGGCAGGGTATGCGCTTTGAACTTTGATGTCTCGGTCCGTAATCATCAATCGATACTAGCTGGACACTACAAATCGCAACCTGGCGATATTCCACACCTGCTTTTCGGACAGACCAGGATCCCAAAAATGAGTCTGTCGAATGAGCTAGATGAAGGCAGAGGGTTGCGACTCAACGGCAAGAGGACTACGGCCCAAGTAATTGTTTCCTTAGCGGGTGTCCATGGCAGCGAAATCCTACAGGAACGGACTCAACTTCAGCTCTCTGCTTAGAAGGATTTGACTTATGGATAGCTTCACCGCACGGGATTAAAGTCCGTCGAACAGGAGCTCACTCCCAAACAGAAGAAGGCGAGATACTCTTGACCCTCCTGTCAGGATTCCGTGAGGAGAGTCGCACAGAAGGCAGTTCAAAGTCGTATGTAGCGGACAAATGGGTATCGCGGCAGTGTATCTTTCGAGGGGCTCATGCATTTCTTCCGTATCAAGTAAGCACGCCGTCAATGACGAAAACATTCTTTCTGACGCAAATCAGGGCAACTTTCGTGATACATTCTAGGCGGCGAACAGGGGGCAGCGGACTTGACTGGATTTGATCTCGGCAACAGACTCGCAAACTTATTAAGTGAGCATCAAAATACTCGAGGGCCATTATTGTCAACAGCAGAATACGTATTGTAAGAACAAACTCCATTCCTTTTTTGCCAGTCGAAGGTGCAAACGCTAAAGGAATGACACTTACAATGCGAATCTTAATAAAACTTAGTTCTCAAGACATTATCCTACGCCGCAACCTCTAAACCCTCGTAAGTTTGACGAGAACGAAAAGAATGAGGCCTTAAGCGCTCGCTTAATGCAATGCTTTGGACCCCGACAGGTGATGTTGTCTCACACCTATCCTGATGCCTTGGTCGACATTAGATCGCGGACCTGTCAGCTCAATGGCCTTGTCATTTGGACCGGTCTTAGCATAAGCCGCAAGTGTGTCGCTGGCCTGGTGTTGCCGATGAACGGATGTCCAAACCCCAAGGTTCACACGCTGACAAGGATAAGAGCGTGTCAGCCAAGGGCCACAGAGGCATGGGGACGTGCAGAACGGGATATACAGACATTAGCTCAGGCATTTCTTGCTACATTGACGCGCGCGACTCACTGGGCGTTGATCTCCCACGTACATTGATTGACAGGAACCAAATGAGAGAACTGAGCCAAATTGAAAGGAAGGCTGGCAAACAAACACAGTAACGGAGACGATGTGGCCCGCCGAAGTATCACAAACCTCTTCTTCAAAAGCTCAAATTCCAGAGGTCAAAGCCGATTTCTTTGCCATTTATTTCGGGCCATATCTCAAGTATGTCCCTACGTGAGGCTATACCACCTACTCGAATTATCTCAGCCATGTAGACATTGGACAAAGAGGTCTTGGGTGAAAACCATTCTTTGCACAAAGATGTGTCATTACCTCACAATATACGCAAATACTCTCGAGCTCTACTTCAAGGTTGGCACGGGGAGAAATAGATGCCCCAAAGATTGAGAAACTCGCTCAGGAGGCTGACGGTCCTGTGAAGTGTCTCTATGGAGATCAGCAGGAATGTGGGGGACTCTTTAGAATCAGGAGATCAGGTGGAGGGCAACTCCAACAAGGCTGGCCAAACCTGCCGACAAGAGAAGAAAACTTGGAAGCCCTCTTCAAGGGACCCGGGTGAAGGTTTTTTGAGGAATCTCGAACAGTGTCCGAGAAAGCAAAAATATATCAAAATACGCACGCCCGCGCGCAAACTTATACTGACAAGTTGTCGTGTGACGGCAATAGACGACAAGCCATCCGCGCGGCTTGACCTGCTCGACCCTCAGGTCCTCGAGGGCGGCTCCTGTTGTTGAGAGAGCTAGCCGATCTTCAGCCCCTTCCACCGAAGTGAGGGCAAGCGAGGCCCTCGATGAGCTCATCGCTTGTGAGCAGAGCGCGGATGCCATGACCATTGTTTCCGCGCCTGTCCCTACTCATGCTACCGCCAACGCTGCTGCCGCAGCTGTAACCGCAGCAGTGACTACGGCCAAGTCGCGACACGTCCGAGCAACACGCGCCAGACCAGATACGAGTGCATGTCCTAGAGATACAGTTCACATAAAGTCGCAGCAAATGGGGATACGCGCTGCCACGAACTTATTGGTCCTGGTACTTCTTCCATTAATAGGATCATGAGGCTGTGTGTTGGCTGCAGTGCGAGGCCGCCGCGTTTGATTTACAACTGTAGCCGCTGTGCCCACGGGTCCGTGTGACACCCACCCATCAGTTTCACACATCGTCCCTGCCCCGCGTGCTTCTCGATCTCATTCAAAGTCGGCAATGGGGTTTCTCACTGCTTCCCGGTGTTCCACGGTCTGCACCGGTTCGCAGCGCAGAGGCCGTTGCAGCACGATCCGATGTACTGCCCCGTGCGGTCATCGAAGCAGTTTCCTACAAAGCCAGACAGCTGAAGTTAGCACACGCATCTTCGTGGTCGCCGTTCTAGCAGCGGGAGGAAACTGACCGTAGGTCGGAACGCAAGACCCTTTGCAACTGACGCTGCGGATGGCCGTCGCCGGCTCAAACACGATCTGTCCCGTGACCCCGTCGGCCGCGACAGTGGAATGCGTCTGCGCGGACTCGACAGTATCGAACGTGCAGTCCCCCTCGGCGTAGTAATCCGGGGCGTCCACAAGGCTGATCTTGGCGTCGCTGTTGGTGAACACGGGTGTGCCGTCGGCTGGAACAGTGAGCTCGTACGCAGATGAAGTCGCGTCGGGGCGGAATGTCAAGTGAGCCGTTTGGACCTCCGCGGCAGCAACAGTGGTGAAGGCCGTCGCGGCGGCGACGACGAAAAGAGAGGGAATCTTCATGGTTTTGAAATTCTGTAATTGCAAAGTAATGGACAATAATAGGAAGCAAGCAAATGATTTCGTTTCAGTCTGCTGATTCGCCCTGTACTGTTGATTTGAGCTATGGAATTGATTCAACAGACTGACTGACACTCGGGACTTTCAGTCGTATTTATGCTTCCCGTCGTATATCGAACCAACTCGGCCATCGAAAGACGTGACGGAACATCGTCACTTGTTCTTACCCCATTCGGTATCATGTCCGTCCAGATCCAGGAATACGAGCTGACGGGAGGCAAAGTCTGAGTAGTCAAAACCGTGTCGCCAATGCGCAAAGGACGCCATGAAATGTCAGGGTCTTCATGACGACATCCCGAAACCTCCAGTCTCATGTAACGTTGAACGCTAACGAAATTACCGACGGCTGGACTGGATCGGAACAGCCGGCGATCGGCGTTGGCGCTTTGTCGGGGAACGAACAGAATTGACGCTAGGGCCCGGGGCGTTGGACTACCCCGCGAGACGGTCGGCGAGGCTATTACGTCGGAAAAGCCAACCATATGACGACGGAAGCTCGTATAGCACGAGAAGGGGTTTCAAAAGAGGAGAAAAAAAAAGAGCCCGACCTTCACGGCGCAGACGAACGCCGCCGGGCCATGACAACGAGCAAGCATCGCTGGGCACAGACTTTCTCGTGTCGAGTCCTTGACGCGATTGGCTTGCCCGACAAGAGGCGGCCGCCGAAGGTGGGAGTGAAGCACCGGATTGCATTCGCATGCACTTCCCACGAGTGCTTGGACTCTTCTGTCCTGTTTGAGGCAGGCCTTTGGGCCCGAGTCTCATAGAACAAGATGCTTCCGCCGGAGGTGAATTTTGCAAGTGACAGCTTTGCGTGCGCCACTCGAGAGCTGCGCTGCACGGGTTCCGAGACATTTTTTTGATGCGCATGAGGGTCGTGAAACGGAGTGTTCGAAGAAGGGGCACACCCAACAGACGCCGCAGGGCCTGCTCTAGGGTGACGAGAAAACGTGTACTTGCCAGAGCACTCTTACTGGTGGTCTTCCGGCTCAAGTGGTCCAGATTTCCAGCAACACACCTCCGTCAGTCAGCATCCTGCAAATCGGTCGTCACGGCAGCTATGGCTGGGACCACGTTTGCAAGGGTCATCCTGGCCGCTCAGAATGTCGATTGACCCGGCCGAGTGACGGGCTCTCATGCGCAATGAAACCTGTGCAGACAATCCATTGCTCCGAAATCTCATGCGCAACACACGCTCACGCATTGATCCATCTGCCCAGTCATCGTGGTGCTTCTGCCGGTCAGGGTCCCATCGCAAAGGATAGGGCTGGCTGGTGGGTTTGCCCTGCATGGAACTTTTCAATTCCTTTTCCATGCAGAGGAGACCTACCAGGGAGCCATCTTTGTCGATACCCAATGGGAGGGAAGGTTGTCAAATCCTGCGCCTCGGTTCAATCCGAGAATAGGGTTCGGCCGCCCACGTACCAGGCAGCAGCAGCAGCAGCAGCCAGTGCCTCGAGCCTGGCGTGCAGAGGGCAGGAAGCAGACGGATGCTGGTGGCATGACTAGGCGGCAAATCTGCAATTAATTAGCCGCCGAGAGAAGCGCTTTGCCGCGGCAGCGCAATAGACCCGCGGCAGTCATCTGGTTCGGCCTCCGTTCGAAACTGACCCCACAATCCTATTGCATCCTATTTTCAAGGGCAGATATTCTCGACGAAACACCGTGCTTGGGCAACATCATCGAGTCGCTGAGACCGCGTGGGAAGACGATATGAATAACATTCTTCTATTGGAGGGAGTCTAGCGCGGCCACGAGCCACCTTGTTGGGCTGTTTCCAGTGCATCTCCATCAAGGCTCGGCCACTATGCTAAAGCACGCCGAAAGAGTCAATTCGTGAGCCGACGACGTCGATTCAATGCCTCTGCACATACTGATGCTTGTCCATGTCCGCCAGCAGGCCTTTCGACTTGCACCCTCAGAAGCCAGTGTTCATTGACCTTGCATGACACGGTCCCGCGTAGCTGGACGCTTTGCCACGCGCAAAGGGCCAGGTGACGCAACCAGCGGCCACAGAAGTGCCACGTGCTAGCGGACGTGCCTCGATCTGGCAATTTTGCGAATGGAAGGTCTGGCGGCTGGGCAAGAAGTCAAAGCGAGCGATTGGCGACACGGCCGGGACGGATTGCTCGATGACTTCCACATACAGACCGTCGGTGACTTTCCATCAGCATGTACGCGACTCAAAAAGGCCAGGTGCTCGAAAGCTGTTGTTTTTGGATGACATTGTCTGCAAAAGCTTTCAGGCCATTCGGTCAGCAACCGAGAGGAGTTGGGAAAAGGGGGAATGTTGACTGCATAACACCACAACGGGGATCAAGATTGATAGTTGAGCCGCATCCTCTCACCGCTCAGCAAACTCCGCAGACGAGGAGTAGAATGAGAGCCTCGTTCGCATTCGGAAGTTTCCCCGATACTCCCAGCCCATGTGCGAATCCATTGGCCTCGAAAGTGAGCCAAGAAGGATTAGAGTAACGGTGGCCGGCGGCTGCAGTGGTTCGAACAACAACCTGCAGATTTGCCTCGATGGCACCCTTACCCGTCGTGCGGGTTGCGTCTCCAAGTTTGCGCGGCGAACGTTTGAGCCCGAGGCCTGCTCTAGAACCATCAAAGCGGGAGGACGCAACTAGAAACAACGGCTGCAAGTCCCGCTCGTCCTTGTCGGCCGAGTATGAAGCCCACAAGGCAGATGCAACGATCAACTCGACCAACGTTGCTTCCGTCTTGTGCAGATCAATAGTTCGCCAATGCCGAGTAGTTTGTGTGACCAAATTTTGTCCACATTCGGTGTCTGAATGCGGTCAGCATCGATAAGCCTTGTCTACAGTCGAATGAAAAGTGATGTGAACCCACTGACCTGCTTCACAAAGCCCACCCCCTCCCCTCTCCCCCATTCCGCGTCCTTCCCCTTCCTCCAAACGGCCAACACTGCACAGGTTCGTCAAGTCAAAAGCCTTCTCGGTCCAGGCACCCCTAGAGGAGTAAGCGCCGAGGCGCCTTCGGACCCGGCAATAGGACGCACTTACGTCTGTGCATCAATTCATAGTGCGGGAGGCAGTAGTCTATCCTCAGCCTGCTCTGGCATCGTGCTGCATCATGACATCAAAGGCACCAGCACATCGGAGAGACCGAAGCAACTCAATGGGGCAGAAACAGGACATGATGGAAAGGGTGCCTGCAGAGACGGGCGTCCAAGACTTTGGGGGTTCATGCAGGACCATTCGTGGTGGGATTCCAAGACAACCCTAAAAAAAAAGGAGCTATGGGTCGAATCAGCGCGAAAGCCATCCTTGCACCCAATCACGTTGCGCAGTATTCCAGGGGTCGCAGAAGCATTGAAAGTCGGCCGTCGTGGAAAGAACAGAACTTAACTCGAGGATGCGAAAGATGGTGTTGAGCCGCCAATGTTGGTGGTGTGGAATGTGGCTGCCTGGACGTTTCGGGACAAAGCCAGCGCCGCCTGTGGAGTGCTCCTGCTGTTGCTGCCCCTGCTGCTCGTGCTCGTGCCGTACTGTAATCCCGGAGCTGGAACTGGGGTAGTGGGGTGAAAGTCCAGCAAGGGGTCTAGCGTCGTGAGCGTGGAAAGGCAAAAAGTTTGACTCGATTCATGGTCGCATTTTAGGCTGCCATGGCACCATGTCCACAACCACAGGATCGGTCTTGGGATGACGCATAGTAGCTTTTGAGGGCGCGTCAGGAAGGATTGTCGTACTGGGAAACATGGGCACAGCGAGAACACGCAAGAGCAGGGACGTAGAGGGCGCCATCAGAAGATGGGAAAATGAAAGTACCAGGCAATTGCCTTTTCTCTAATCCATGTCTAATCCAAACCCTTGCCAATTCGTTGATACCACGACCCATGTCTAGTGTCCCGCGCCGTTATTTGTGCCGTCTCTCCAAACCGTTGTACATTTATCAAAACACGTTCATCCCAAAGTATTCCTGTCAGCCGCCAGCCACGAGATCAAACGGAGCCCTGACTTGTCGGCCGTCCAGGTGGAGATGCAAAGACATCATCATTTCAATGCATACTCGCAACTCCCACAGCGGGCAACGTGGCAGTCCGGGCAGTAACTGTCGATGAGCATGGAGAACCATCCGTTGAAGCAACGGCACTTTGTCATATTAGTACGGTTAAATTGGTTCTTCAACGTCAAGACGAGCAAGTACGCACACATTGCCAGACAGTTGCGGGGGCATTGTAGTTTGGCTCGCCTTTGCACGGCGTGTCGGATCGCCCACACATGCTTGCTGAGAGTCTGAAGAAGCGGCTTTGAGTGGGAAAAGGGGGGGAAGCTTCGAAGTACTCAGATAGGCAGAAACAAGTAGCAGAGTGTACAGTGAGTATGAGGACTACTGCAGGAACAACTGTCAAGCGAGAGAGACTCGTTCGTCTCGACAGGAGCGAGGTTTGCCTTAAATACCTGAGAAAGAGCGAGGCTGTCAAATCCGTGGCACCAGGTCGGCCCCATCCTGGTTCTCTTTGGCTCTCTCTCCCCCTCAGGGTATTCACGTGTTGGCAAGCAGATGTGATGCATGCTGCTGGGCACCAGGGAGGGCTCGGTCAAGGCTGCCAGGTCCCAGGATCAAGAGAGCCATGTCACCACTGGGACGGTTGCCGGTCCTCGCCATTGGTCCTGGGCAGGACTCGATTCCCTTGCATCGGGGAATGCGACAGCCTGGTCAGGCAAAATTGGAATCGAAAATGGCCGAGCAGGCAGATATGTCGCGGACGCCGGGGTCTCTTCCCACCCATGGACCAGGCACAAGTGGGTTTGCAAGTCAACGCAGCAGCAACTCTCTGCACCAGCTCGCACAGAGCGGCGGGTGGATTCGTGCCAGGGTCAGACATGTTGCTTCAGGGCGAGCCGAGTTCGCGACGCAGTTGGACCCCCTTCTGCAGTGTGTTTGCCTAAATCGGCTTCACTGATAAGTCGGCTTTTCCCTTCGACACCTGCCATCGGCAGTGGACGATGGCCAACGTCGTGGTCAGTCATGGGTCACGGGAATTATGTCATGGGTAAGCCCGCGCCTGTGGCTTGTTGGCTGTGGTGCTTGAGGGCGGGGCCGCTGCGCATGCGTCTTGGCATTTCCAGAACGATTCCAGTTCAGGAACTCTGACTCAATCCTCCGCCCTCGTAACACCTGCGATGTGGCACTGTGGAGAGCCTTGATACGTTCAATGTTGTCAATGTTGTCCATGTTGTCAATGTTGTCCATGTCGTCAATGTTGCCCATGTCGTCGATGTTGTCCATGTCGTCAATGGTGTCAATGTCGTCAACGTCGTCAATGTTGTCAACGTTGCAGGTGTTGGCAATGTTGTTCACGTTGACGAAGTTGACGATGTCAACACTGTTCATAATGCTAACACGCAGCCGGGCCTTGCTTCCATGGACGCCTTCTCGCCCACTAGCTCGACTGCAGAACGGCAATGGAAACAGATTGGCGGGGCACAGCTGTGGCGAAGCGTCGTCAGGTGGACGGCCTGCGTTCGAACTGGCTTTGATCGCTTCAGTTCAAGTGTATAAACAGGGCTGACCGACGCGGGCATGAGAGGGATTCCTCCTCACCTTTTCCTCATTTGCTACCGCCAGGACTGGCCCGACATCGGCTGGAACTCGCCCAGCCACAGGGCGGCGCCCGAGGGAGTCACATGTGCTGCGTCACAGGCCACACCATTTGAATCTGGCTGCTCTGGATTCAGTCAAAGTCGCGGCGAGGTGCAAATGGAAGAAACGGGCTCGCAGTCAACCATCTTGAGACGGCTTTGGGTTGGAGATTGAGCTGTCTTGCCGCCCGCTCGTCCTTCCCAAATTACCTGTCTTGCCATCATGGGGGCTGGACCAATGAGCGCGCCCTGCCTGGTGGTGATTTCCATCATGTGACACCGGCATGAATGAGCTCAGCGCGCCTACCCGCTGCATGGGAACGGCCGCCGCCGCTACGTCATGGCGCGCGACTCAAGCAAGAAATGAACGCACAGCGTTCAGAGGTTGCAATTAAACACCACGCTGCATCCCTCTGGCCGCCCGCGCCAGCCTTTGGGTCCTCGATCGCCACAAATTCTTCCGGCATCGCTTCTCGCTCGCTTTCGACTACTGTCCTCGTCCACCCATCCCCGACTCACACGGGCTACCCACTCTGGACAACGACAAGGCCGTGACACTTCGCCATGGGCTTCTTCAGTACTTCTGTTGGCTACTTTGCTTTTACGGCGCTACACGTCGCCTGCTTCGCGTTGGCACTGGCAGTGTGTGGACTTTATGGTCAGGATCTCGACAGAGCCCGCAAGGCCGGCTCGTACAGTGACTCTAAATGGGTAAGAGGCCATATCTGGATCGCGAGCTGCTACTGTTGTTCCGTCGCCCTGTCGACACTGACACGCCGGCCGACAGGTTTATGCTGTGGTAGTCGGCGCGCTGTCTGCTGTGACATGTTTGGTCTACTTCGTACCTGTCCTCCTGCGCCATTCTGGCATTGTTGGCGCCGTCTGGAATTTCTTGCTCTTTATCCTCTGGATCGCGTTGTTTGGTGTCTTTGGAAAGGTAACTCTACCCTGGTGCACGACAATAGTGACCGAACTGGGTTTGGCACGCTTTGAATATTCAATCGCTGACCAACCTCATCTATCAGCTCTTCATCCACGAAAACCCCGAAGGGAACAGTGCCATTCAGCGCATGAAGAATGCAGTCTGGGTTGATCTGGTCAGTGCCCTGCTCTGGCTGTTTTCTTCTGTCGCCACGGCCATCTACTGGTGGAAGCACCGTGAGCACCGCTCTCTCTTCACAGGTCGTGCTCGCGTGTAGGGCATGGTGCGCTGTTTTGACCATCGAGGGCCGCAGGAGAGCGCGCCCGTGAGCGCGCGTTGCGCCGTTTCACATATGAAGCTCGTGGACATACCGCCGCCTTTCTTTGCTTTCGGCTTGACACTGTCGAGGCACACGCGTCATTCGGAGTGGAGAGATGTGCGTTCTGAACACAGTGGTCAGGAAACCGGAATTGAGGAGTATCGGCGCAGAGAGCAGATGACACAGGCATTCTTTTGAAGCACCTGCTCGATTTCACATACTATGGCTCTATGATTAGTCCGAATAGAATACGTTGTCACTGCATTGTGAAGTCCGAGGCACCGTCTTGGCTCCCCCGAGCTTTTTCTGTGCCGACTTGTGATTAACCGAAGTCGTCTGCTGACAGCCCAGCGAAGATAGAACAGAAGTAGCCTGCTCGATTCCTGGTCTGGGGTATGACGAGCGCCGATTTCTAATCGCGACACACGGCCTCACTGACGTCCATGAAAAGGTATACGAAGGCGGAGTGCGGCACGGGCTAGGGAACAGGTCAAGCAAGAGCAAGTATCGTCTTGAAGTCGACACACAGTCGGATGATCTACTACTAAGCTCGCCATGCTGCACATTCCTTTCTCCATGCTAGCAGAGAAAACGACGCAGGCGCGTGTGACGGCTCGTTACGCAGCAATGATGCGAATGGAAGCCCTGCCGGAATCAGAGGAATTTGATCTGCAGCAGATCCCAAGGTCTCACAGCTCGTAGCTTCGCTTGCAGGTTCCAGTGAGCTTCGATGCTTAAAACTGATGAAGCACTTTGAAACTTGATCTCTTTGCCCGGGATGCCCGGTTTCGGTAGATTGACTATCGTCATGCGCTGTGCGCAGTGACGATGGAAGAGGGTCCTGCGGCTCGCGACACGCGCGTGCAAAAGTCACTGATTCAAGAATGCTGACGTCGTAAAGCAGCTGTACGAAGGCTGCAACGCGAGAAGCCTGGCACACAAGACTTGTCCCTAGGAGCGCTTGTCTCAAATGCTAGGATGCGATGGTTGCCTGCAACTCGAGAGTCGACTCGAGAGTCTCTAGCAATGACCGGCCGCGCAATGCGATTGTGCAATGCATTTTCTGTGCATGACAACTGCGTAATGAATTGCATAGCCTCTCGACACACTCTATTCTTACCAACTGGCGAAAATTTTTCTCGTCTCCAGTTTCCGTCCGTAGTCCGCCTCGTGTGGTGCTGGATTATGCAGAGTTGCGGCATTGACGAACGACACAGAGGCCGCATTGCATGCAGATCCCGCCTTAGCCACATACTTCATCTGCTATGATGTCAAGGGAGAAACATGCAGCGGATGGCGTAGCTTGTTGGTTTCGATGCGGATGCAAATCGCGGCGATGCAAGGGAGCATCTGAGGCAGAACATTCATGCGAACCGGACTTTTCTCGCCGGCTGGGTTGTGGCAGACGGATGAGGGCTTGAGACGTCCGGAATAAGACATGGGGTTAGAACATGGCAGAGCTTGAGAATCATGCGATAACAGGGGAGTGGATTCAAACAGTGATCTCGGCAGGCATCGCGCCTTATTCTAGCCGCATTACATAAGGGGCCAGGTCGTGGTCCGTGATCCGGCGGACCAGCCGACCGATGGCGAACCCCCGATGCAGTGACCAACGAGCAAGCCGATCTTGTTGTCGAGCTTGACAGAGGTCTTTTCGCTGTCCATCCGTTTCCAACTCACGAGGGAAGCCCATCGAGGGTGGCGTGGCTCCTTTCCCACTTGTGCGTCGTATCAAGCTGCCGCGAGTTGGAAACGGTCGACTCAAGCTGCCTGACACATTCGTGATCTACTGGTCTTTGGACAAGGACGAGACAGACCAAGATGGCGGGCTGGTGCACCTCCTCGGGCGCACTTGTTGGAGCTGTCCAATCAGACCCATATCGCCGTGGCCCCACGCGGCCACGCTAGGGTCAGGACGAAAAGCTTTTGCCGAGTTTGGACCCTGTGTGTGTCGATTGTGGTTGGTCTCGAGGAGCCATGCGGAAAAGAAAAAGCAAAAGCACGTAAAGGTGGCGTTCGGCGCAACGCAGCGACGTTATGCATGTGGGCGGAGAGGCAGAAAACAGACGTAACTCTGCCACGACAATCCGCAAAATCTGCTTGAATGGTAGGACGGGCAAGGACGGGCATGATCAACAGGAGTACATGGGGATTTTTTTATCCCCCAAGAAAGAAGAAGAGAGGAGAAGGAGCACATGAAGAGGGAGGGCGGGCTCGGGCGCTGGCACATGCCAGACCAGCAGCGTTTGTCTGACTTTGCGAGCTTGGTGACGTATGAACGACGTGGGGAGGCACGTTTTTTTTGGTGCGTGTTCTCACGCCACGGCGAGAGACATTCTTGCTTTGCCTGTGCAAATCCTCGCAATAACGCATCTCAACGGATGCCTCCCTTTCCAATCACACGTGGTCTTTGAGTGTATTTCTTGGCTTGCGCGCGAACTGAGGAACGCAAGGGACGCAGAATAGTATGAGGCACCGTATCTTGGAGCGATTGCCAAGGCTACTGCCTGCAACCTCAGGCCACACGACTTGGCCGTGGAAGGGGGAAAGAAGAAAAGATGGCAGGGAAGTTTGCCCCTCTTGCGTAGCATTGCACGACATTGCATGACATTATTACCGTGACTGGTGATTTGCAAGAGGCTCTTTCGCATTTTGACCAGATGGACATTCGGCAATGCCATGTGCGGGAGATGTTTATGGGAGATGTTTGTGTGCGCGTCGCCACCCATGATTGACTGGTAGTGATGAAGTAGTCTGGGAGTTTGAACTGGCCATGTGTGCCTTGCGCAATCGCCCGCTGTTCAATAACCCACCCGCAGCGCACGGCTACTTGGACGGAAGCGCATCGCGGCCCGGTGCCCAAGTCTCCCCACGGCCAATATGTAAATCATCGTTTGACGTTTGGCCTCTCTCGTTTGCCCAGCCGCTGCGGAAGGAGCGAGCGGGTCCTGAGCAGGAGTGCCCGGAGTGTCCACTCTCCAATTGGCCACCACACCACCAGCCCTATCTCTTATCAATGATTGGCCTGATTTTCAGGTGCAAGCCAGGCTGTCTGGCTGACTCTGGCAGGCCGTTTCGACTAACCACCAAGCTCCTCATTTATAGTCTTCGACTCATCCAATGTTATTTTCTCCTTTCGATCCAATCTTGCTGAAAGCTTTCTTCGAATCGTGCTCGGCGCCGTCACCTGTCGCTTCTGTCACTGAAGTTCAACACGACAGCCGAAGCTGATTTTTCGGCGTGCTCGTAGCGACACCCCAGGCATCATCAGACAATCGTTGCCTCTTCACCGGATGATATAGCCCGCCTCAAGAAACACCGAAGCCGCCTCGCCAAGTTTCGATGTGGGCAGATTGTGATTCCGGCGTTGATGGGCCGCTGTGGACGTGTTTTGGTTTTCGAAAATCTCTAGCCGACTGAGCACGAATTCTGTTTCCCTCCCCTGTTCCCCCCCCCCTTCTTCAAAAAGAAAGTCTCACGCAAGTCGTTGCGAGCAGCGAAGGGGTCTTGGGGTCTTTTTTATCTGACAATTGGCACTTCTTTTCGACAACCGGCACTCGTGGTACCGATCCACCACCATGGCCAGCTTTGCCAGGTCATTCAAGCCTTCGTCGGTCCTGCTGTCACCACGCCGGCGACCTGGCGTGCCCGGTCGCACATTGTCCAGCTCCTCCGACCTGTCTTTAACGCCGAGTTCCATCGCGGCTTACCAGACGGACTATTTCGTGGACCAGCCGGCAACGTCGGCACCGGGCACACCATGCCTGTCCCCCGCTGCTGGCCCTGCGCCCGAGGAGGTCTCCCAGTCTGCCCACGGTACGTCAGGAAATTTCCCTCTTGCCTTGTTGTACGCTCTTGCCCTGCTGGCAGTAGTGTGTCTCACACGCAGCCAAGTGGTTGCACATCACGACGATAGTTGTCGGGCTTGAAACTCGCTCGTTTTGTCCTCCTTTCCCTCCCCCCTCCCACCACCACCTCCCACCACCACCTCGCACCGCCCACCGATGATGGCGAAAGCCCTACAGCACACGGCAGCACGTCTGGACACCTCACCTGAGGCGGTTGCGTCCGCTAGCCAAGACGTCGCTTCGCCATCCGATGCCGTGTAGTATGTGGGCGGCTAGCCTCTCTCGTCCAAGACGGCATCACGGCGACCCCACCACATACCTCGACAAGGCCATTCAGCGACTCGACCAGCGAGCATTCCGCGGGGTATCACAAAATATTCTTCAGACCCTAGCGCCACCGCCAACTCATCGAAAGGGGTCGCGATCGCGTGCTGACAAAGGATGTGCATGGCTCGGGTCGGCACACACTTCTGCCACGCCAATCGGTGGATCGAACACCAAAATGCCCCTTCCACACACCCCACGATGATGCTCGTCATGACTTTTCTGGTCCGGGTGGCTTTCGTTGGCTTGCCCATCGGTCCACACATCGCCCACATGCACTACATAAAGTTGCTCGCACTTGCTCCTGGCTAACTCAATTTCCGCACACAACAGCCAGTCCCGAGTCGACATCCAACTCACCCCGGGCCACGAATAGCAGCAGCAACCCCATTGCTATTGAGCTCCCGAAACTCAAAAAATTAAGTTCTGGCCCTTTCAGCACACCACCAGAACCACTATCTGCGCGAGGCGAACTCAAAGGGTAAGGCTTTCTTACCATCTGCGCAGCCTTTTGTGCCCACTTCCCATTCTATTTGATGTCTGTTTCTGACGCGGACAATGACAGCGGATACTTTCCCTTGCATGAGGGTCCCAAAAGCAGAGTCCATCGCGCACATCCCTTTCTCCAAGAAACGGCCCATTCACAGCAGGCTCGGGGGCCGGACTCTATCACAATGCAGGCAGAACGTGCCAGAAATCCGCATTCCGCCCGCATGGCCTCTCTGTCCAACACGAGCACGCCCGTCTCTTCTTACATCGCGCCGGGGTTCCACGACGCCCCTCTGCCATTGGGAAAGTACTACCCAACCAACTATGAGCAGCAAAACCCGGCACCGGCGCCAAAGAGTCCACGACCCGCGCCTGCAGTCGACGTAGTGCCCTCTTCCATGAAACCGGATTCGCAATTGCCACGGTCACGGCCCGAAACCGGCCGAGGCGACAACCCACAGCTGGAGATGCGCCGGAGAATGCAGCAATATCAACGCGATATGATTGCGCAGGCCGCAATGGGGTTGGATAGAACGACATCATCGCCCGGCGCCGCCCTCAACGGATTGCCTATCAAGGAAACATGGAATGCCGGCTCAGCCACGCACAGGCCATTGTCGCCTAAACTACATCCGCTCGGTAGTCCGGGACCGGTCACACCCATGGAGCTCGAGGCGAACAACAGCAACTACCTCGATCCAGCGCTGAAATTGACATCGCCGCTCGCACTCGGTGAGTTGAAAGTCTCGTCCGCCGACAGGACGCCAAATTCGCTATAGACCATCGTGCAGATTTTGCCGGAAAGAGCAATTAGTGAGTGGTTGGATCCACAAGGAGATTTGGACCGAGTAGCGGAGGCACAGACACGACTTGGGTCGCATATTGGCATCGCATAGCGTTCTTTTCAGTATACTATCCTTTTCAAGACCAGGCGCTTGATCACATTGCTCTCTGACCACGGCCTGCGTCAGACCGGCGTTGCGGACAATCCGTCAACCGGTCAATTTTTTTTTGGCCAGTCATTTGTACATTACCGACAGATTCGTCTCCCGAGCAGGGACCATGAACAAGGACTCCGAGCAGGGGCTGAATGATAATAGCTTCATCATATGACACATCATGATTGCTGTGTCCCCCCTTTTCCGAACTCGTTGACAGGTCGCGCCAGTTGGAATTGTGAAAAAAAAAAAAAAAGAGAGATACCAGGCCTCGCCGAATGGTCTAGGCTCGATCAAAGGGTAGCGAGATCTCGTATTCGGGAGCCAGGTGGACTGCCACCGCGTTTGGATGCATGCAACGTGGCCGGTAGTGGTGTATTGTGTCTGAGGCTAGGGGGAAACAAAGCCAGACAGCGTAGCATTTGGTCACCAAACAACACCAACTCACCCCCAATATTCCGACAAGCCGCGTTTCTGACTGCAGTGTACTCCGATCAAGAGTGAGATTTCCCGATAATTCCCTTGTCATTGGCCAGATCCCTACCGCAAATGCTTTGGCGGTGAGCCGCTGAAGGGCGCCTCGTCCTAGATCGGGCTCGCCGTGTTGAGACTTTTCGGAAGGATCGCCATCGGTAAGTATGATGCACTGCCATGTGCTACTGTATAAAAGGACAAGCTATAGGTGAGAGGCCTCCCTGCTATCATCACCCTTGGCATCAGCACAAGCATCTTGTCTCTCTCTCTCTACCCTCGAGCAGCTGCCTGCCTCTCCAGGAAAGCCACGTCCGCTTCTTTGGATTGCCTTCTGCATCGGTATTGTACCTTTTGCCGCATTGGATTTGCTCGCATCATTCTCCATTACACGCCACTGAAAAGCGGCAAGATATGTACCTGAAGACCACCATGGCAGGGTCCATGACGCAAATCGAGTCGGTCGAGGAATTCGACACCCTCCTCCGCAAAAGCCAAAATCTGGTGGCCGACTTCACCAGCGGGTGGTGCAAACCATGCGGGTTCATCACGCCAAAGTACAACGCGCTGGCTCAGCAGTACAGCAACGTCAAATTTGTGGTCGTCAACGTGGACAAGAATCCGGTGCTGTCCCGGCGATACGACGTCAAGGAGCTGCCGACATTTTTGCTCTTCAGGCGGTCGAGAAAGGTTGATGTGTGCTACGGGCTTGATGAGGATGCGCTGGAGACCAAGGTCAAGAAGCTGGCGTCCAAGACGAACTAGACTAGACGACGGGGACGGAAAGGTACACGTTTATGGGAAGAAGTGGCCATGAAAGTCGTCAGCGTGTGTCTATGCAGACTGGGCCTATTGGCCTTTGGAGGTGCTCATCCCCGGCCACAGGTGGTCTGCTTGGAAGAACATAATTCTGAGGGGCGAATGTTGTTCATGCGGAATATGACTCTCTTGGAAATAGCACGGGATTGGCTTGATAAAGTAGGGATGGAGCGCTGCAAACGTGCATAACCATGTCGTGCATAGGCTGTTTGCTGCACGAGTCTCCTTTCGATGCTTTTCGTGTGACTCGGCCGGTGCCCTTGGGCCCGTGACGTCAGAGGTGGGGGAACTCGTTGGTTTCCGGGCCCCAGACACGTAGTCGTGACACCTCGAACGAATTCCTCGTACAGGCGTGCAGGTGGAACAGAGAGGTAATTACAGACTTTCTGCCTACAGGCCTGCGAAGCTTTGAATCAAAGTCTTTCCGGCGTCAGCCTCTCCAGCAGTCCTAACGTGATTCTGTCTCTGGCCACTTCAACAAATTCCTTGTCATAGTCGTCGGATCGCTTACTCCTGGGTTTCGTAGAAGAGTCAGAGCGTGCAGGATTGAGGGCGCCTCAGCTTTTGGAGCCGCTGACGAAAGACTCACATCGCAGGACCCATGACGTCGCATCGCGGCGAACCAGTGTGGCGCCGATTCTCGTGGGAGCGGCACAGCCTCAGGATGCACACCCCGTGCTGCCATCTGACCGCTTGGCAATGACTCGGCCGAGCGATGCCACGACGACAGAATCCCCAGAAGCCCATCATCGAAATGCGATGAACAACCCCGCTCAGCTGGTGCCATGACCGTGCCCAAAGAGCAGGACGTTAGGCCTGGCCCATCATGAAGCCAATTGACTATGCAAAGAATGCCCAATTGGGCCGTCCACCCAGGCATCTCGTCAGCTGGACCCCAATCCTGCGTCAGCAAGGCTCCTTCTATCAGCGGAGTCCTGTGGGTGAGGCTCGATGGTGAGGCTGGCCAGACGCTGAGAAGCACACTTCTCTGACCAAACTACAACGCGGTCCTACTCTCTGCTTTTCTCGAATTTGCCGAGCGTCTGACGACGTAGCGTACACTCTCATCGCACCACACAGCAAGAAGGAACACGCGTCCCCAATTCCCTCCATCGCTCAAACGAGTCTAGAAGCCGTCATTCACGCGCCGCAATCCCAGCCGCTGTGCGGCCAGTTGCACGAAGATCGCATTGCGTGAGCTTGGCTGGCTCAACATGGACCACCTGGATCCCCTCATTGTCAAAGAGTTTGGCCCACCACCGCCGGATGTCGACTTGAGCGAAGAGCAGGAGACTGGGAACGCCGTCATTACCGGTGTGCTCCTGTCTCTTGCCATTTTGTCGGTGCTGGCACGATGGGCCTCGCTGAGGATCAGTGGCACTCGTTTGCATGTGGACGATTACACGATTTTTGTGGCCCTGGTGAGTTTCTGATGTTGGGCAGTCTTGAAGCCATCGTCTGTCCTGGTCCCGTCTCTGATTCGGCCCCAAGGCGCTGTGCATTGCAACCGCAGTCGTCAACGTCTTATGTAGGAGCAACAAGACCGCCGTTGTTCTTCAAGTCTTGCTAAAATCGTCAGATTTTCGGCTTGCTGGTATTGGGCATCACATCTGGGTCCTCGAAGGACATACCCCAGATTCCGGGCAAAAGGTCCCCCTCGCCCCCCGTTTCCCCTCTGCTGAAAGGAATTGACTGCTCACACAGGACGACCTCTTCTTTCCTTCTTGACGCTCAGATGCTATTTGTCTACGCCATCGTGTGGATCTGCTCTGTATCGGTGACGAAGCTCTCGATTATTCTTCTGTATCGGCGCATCTTCACGGTGCAACGATCGGCTTTCCGCCTCTGGCTCGACGCGTTGACTTGCATTACCGTCTGCCTCTTTGTTGCTTATATGGTCGCCAACTTGACAGTATGCAGGCCCTTGAGCTTTCTGTGGACATCTTTGCAGCCTGATGCACATGGATCTTGCTTCAATTATAAGCTGTTCATGTTCATTTCAGCCGTTCTCAATTCGTGCGTTGACATTTTGATTCTGGTCACACCGGTCGCGAGAGTTTGGTCACTTCACATGTCCTTCAAGATGAAGATTGGTGTTTGTGGCATGTTTTTTCTCGGTTCTCTGTAAGTGCGCATCCAACGCCGTCGACAAGGACAGACGTTGACTTCCCGGTCAGAGTCTGCTTTGCGTCTTGGATCCGCGTGTATCATTTGCGCCCATCGCATTCATCGGTAGACATCACCTGGGTGGTAGCACCACCGGCAACGTGGTCGTTCATAGAGACCTCACTGGGCATAGTATCTGCATGCTTGCCGCTCATGCGACCGTTGTATCGGAGGGTCTGCGACTCCTGGTTTCCGTTCCGCAAGACATCTGGAAAAGATCTCGGCATTGGCCATGCATGCGCTGGCACCGGAGCGCGTGTGACAAGCTGGCAGCCGAATTCTCCACGCAACGCAGCGGACAGGCAAGGGCCCCACGACGCCGCGCAGCTCACAACTTTTGTTTCTGGGGGCAAATCAGCGCAGAGTTCCGAGAGTGATGGAATTCTGGTACGCTCCGAGGTCAGGCAGGTCGACTCTTTCGTATGACGTGCAGACCAGCGCGGCAATCTACAGATATTTTGCCCGGCATGTTTCGCGCTCGAGAGCCCATATAAAGCATGAGCGGCTGAACTCGAATCGACGGAAAAATTTCTTCCCTCTTGCTTTGACGTCACACTTATCGATGGGAGGAGGTTCACCTTCTTTGCGTCGTCGGTGATAACCTCTAGACCAGTGCTGCGATAATAGACAGTAAAGACTACAGAGTACATTCGGACCCTTTACGATGTACCAACAGCATGCGTCCGTGATGTCGATACGTGTGACTGCATACATGTCATGCATGCCTTGCACCTCGCCGTCCAATCTACGCGGCCCACGTGAGCTGGCGTCGCGCGTTAGTGTGAGCGGCCCCCACCGCCGCGTCCACCAATGTCCTGACATTGACACGCGCATCAGAATGTTTGGGTTTCGGGCATTGTATCATCTCGACTGCGGCACTGCTCGCTCTACATGACCATGCGATCTCAGATATCATGTCTTTCGCCGTGAGGAGGATAGATACAGTCGTCCCAGCATCATCCGGAGACGCCCCATCCACAACGGCCACCGTACTCGACTACGTATGCCTCTTCACGCACGACCTCAAGCGAAAGCAGAAACGCTGGCAAGATGGCAAGCTCAAGTACCACACCTTCAACAAGCGCATCATGGTCTACGATGACCGCGGCCATTTCATCGGAGATGGCCACTGGCACGCGGGCGGAGACCTCGAGGAAGGCGAGGAGCTCGAACTCGACCGCGGTGCCGCCATAGTGCAAGTGGCCGACTGTGTGGGATCCCGAGAACAGGACCTCACCGAGCTTCTGGATAAGCGGGCGCGGGAGGTGGAAAAAAGACGAGCCGTGGCGGCTGCCAAAACACCGGCTTCGAGCCGCACGCGAGCTGCGCCCCGACAGGAGCAGCAAAGCTCCCACTTCCAGATGAGCCACCGACCTCTGAGCGCTATCGTGCCCAGTCCGGGACCGATCGGGAGAGCCGCCATACCGAACCATTCGCCGTACGAGGCTCGCAAGGCAGAGTCTCCCGGCGGCGCCCCGCCAGCGAAAAGGAGACGAACGAGTCCGTCGCCGCCGAGCAAGGCTGGATTCGCACAGAGTTTATTCGGAGCCAGACTGAACCTGTCGACTTGCTCTTCCATTTCCGCACCGAGAATTCACACGATGAGGGCTCGGCTCAACGCAACAACGGATACGACGCTGCGTCCTGCGGATGATAGCTTGTCAAAGGATGTGGAGGTGGTGGTATTGGACGACACTCCTTCATCGACACCCCTGGAGGCCAATCCATGCACCATTGCAAAGACCAAAGAGCCGGCCCGGCACGTAATTACAACGTCTACTAGAATAATGGAAGCGAGGAAAGGTGGCGGCACGGTGGTCTCGGTGCCGGAGGACTCTGGGTCTGGTCATGGGCGTGCCGCGAATGAGAACCTGGCTACAGTGCCAAGCCCAGTCATTCAACGAGCTGTTCCAATAATGAAGGATCCAGACACAACGACCAGGCAAGCGAGAGAACCACAGTCACTATTCAAAGAGAAGCGCCAGGAGCGGGCCCAAAATACACTCGAAACTAGAAAAGAAAATGACGACCCAGACAACGTCGCCGCTTCAGAGACAGCTCGGCCACGGTTGGAAGCGCCAGAGTCTCCGTCGAAGCCGACAGGTCCGCGCACCGAATTGCGGAGCAGGCCAAGGAAGAGGCGCGGCCTGCTAATTTTGGTTGAACAGAGACATGACGAAGGAAGGTCAGTCTCGGTCACGTCGACGCCAATCATACCGATGCCATTGAATGGTACGGCGGCCGAGCCAGCATCGTTCGCTAGGTCCTTCAACGTCAGAAGCCCCCAGGATGCTAAGACGACTGCAGAGACCGCGGTAAGCTGTGGACCACCGCGCTTGGGCGTCGTTCCAGGGAGAGGAGCATTTCAATCAGAGGCAACCCAGGCCGAGACACCCCAATTGGAGGCACCTCAATTGAGGGCATCTTACTCGGGGAAAGTTCAGTCGGAGGAAGCTCAGTCGGAGGTATCTCAGCTGGAGGCCGGTCGGCCAGAGGCAACTCATTTGGAGAAATGTCAACCGGAGGCAGCTCAACCGGAGGCAGCTCAACCGGAGGCAGCTCAGACAGAGCGGGATACCGACAGAGGCGGCAATCTGAAACATGACAACGAGAGGCTGTCCGGGACCCCTCCAATGCCGTGCCACAGGCGGCTTTTAGGGGGATCATTCGAAGAGTTTCCCCCAGATCTGATCTCGGCAAACCCGTCCGAGACCGAAGCTGGCAACCTGGAGGCGCACGGCATGGTCCTTGAATTGCATGACGAAGCTGAGGCTGTCAGTTCCAGTCCAGAGGCCGACGACTTGCCAACAAACCGAGCTCGACGGCCTACGAATCGTCACGAGCTGCGTCGACGACTTGCCGAGGCAGATGAGGATTCTAACCAGGAGGAACAGGAAATCTCGACGAAGGGGGATGGGAAAATTGAAGCTCCGAATCAACCTGACCTCGTGTCCGTTGAAAACCCAAGCGACAGGGACACGGAGCAGCAGGACTCGGAATATGCAGAGATGAAAGAACAAAGGCAACCACGGCAATCACATTCCCCATTTTTCGACGACTCACCCCAAGAAAAACCGATCAGCAGTCAGCCTAGAGGCATTAGGCAACGCAGGACCAGATCAAGTGCCAAAGCACCACCTGTAGAGGCAGCCCCTGAGCCACAGGGCCCTCGCCTGTCACGATTAGCACGCAAGAGTGTGAAGAGCAAGGAGATTATCGGCTATATTCCTTTATTCGGGACGGGGAATCCGAAGTCGTCCCCTTTTGCGATGGTGGGTTCCCGTACCGGTACTATAGGTATGCCGCAGCCTGTCCCTGTCCGACTGCCCGGTATCAAGCTGTCTAGGGTCGCCGAGAGGGTACATGAAAAGCCGCCTCTGGCCGTGGATGCGCCACCCGATGCAGAGGCCGAGGCGGGTGCCAAACGTTCAGCGAGTCATTCTCACGCAACATTGCCCAGGCCGAAGCTGGCGGAAGTATCACCGGAAGTGGCATCCTCAGAGGCCAGACCAAGGAACAGGAACACTGCATCGCCGGAGGAGACGATCTCAGACCCAGCGGCCGACCAAGGCTCTGGAGAGAGCACGGGGTTTGTCGTTGCATCAGAGAGCAAAATTGCCAATCCCGCCACACGGGGAAGGAAAGCGGCTAAAAAACAAGATGCTGCCGGACAAGCTCCCCAGACCGTGGTGCCATTCGAGCCCCCTCAGCCTGTCCGAGCTCACCTCAAATCTGCTCCAGTTCGGCCAAAAGCAGATGCGAATCTGCCGGGCTTCAGCAAGGCGAACGGAGGACCTTGGAGCAGAGATGCCGAGGACCTGTTGGGGATGACCCGGCCCGCGGAGGAAGGCCAGTCGAGGGCTTACGCACGAGTCTGAACTACGCTCCGCTGCAGATAGGCAATGATTGAAGACATTTCATGAGGCCAGCCAGGCTGTGCCGATGCTGTTCCCTATTTTCTACCTGTTGGCCAGTTTCACGCTGAATGGCAGCGGAACTGGAAACAATACATAGTCAACTTTTGGGCATTCCTGTGCATCCGGGCATCCAACGCACTCCTGGCTCCCCTTGAGTCGCCGCCGGTGGAGTCTAGCATTGTAACATCGCCCAGTACAGCGACTGTCCGCCGCTCAAACCTCATGCTCACCCCTGTGACAGGAAGTGGGATTCTCCGAGGAAACTGCCTCAACGGCGTCAAGATAGATCATGCCATTTCTTGGACGCCAGACGCCTCTCGGAACTCGTCGCTCTGATGGGAAAGCGACAACGCCGTGGCCGGAGCGATGCCAAGCAGACCATCCAGCAAAACAACGTTCATGGCCACGCATTCTACGGTCCGTGGTCCACGACATGGCGCAGTTTCCGCGATCCGCGGTGGATGAGAGAATTCGGCGCTCGAGAGTGGTGGCTGGCCGGCTCGCTGCACCACAGTAAACACGGGGACTGACAGAATGGGCAGAAACGGACCCTGATTTCGTACATCATGGACGTCCAGGTCACCACGACGATGATGAAGGCCCACTGAAATTAGATATGAACAGCCGACACTTCTGAATGGTATAAACGCATCGCCGTTCGGCCGTTGCCCGATCCAGAATCGCCAACAACATGCCACGAATCGTCCTGGTAACCGCGCAGGCATGATCCCCCCCTGTCTGGTAAGACGGAGGAAACGCCCAAAAGATGCCACTGCAGCCTCGCTTTGGATCCAGTTGGCGTCCTCTTCATCCTGACGCGCCGGAGTCCGTCTTTGGCTCGTGGACAAGGCACTGAACGGTATAGTCGCTCAGCCTCCCGTGGATGCTGTCTGGAACTCTCCGATGATGCAGACTAGAGCCGGCTGCACAGTTCACTGCGCTGGAACACAAGCAGGAAAATGCCCTGTCTCAGCGCCGCGACTTGCTCCATGCCAGCTTTCACAAGCATCGCTGCGATGCCCTTGTGCTCCGGTGGTAAGGCCACACGGCCCCATACGTCGGATCTTCTGTGCATTGTCTGCTGCTCCTTGCTCGATTCAGAGGATTCCCGCGATACGACGCGCCGCCCACGCACGCATGCAGGCTTTCTTGGCCTTTGCCAGGGACTCGTTTGACCCTGCAAACCTTCTCGTCCAGGTAATCATATCCGACATTGCGATCCTGGGGCGCATTTGCAGCAATTTACGATGGCTCGATTTCCTCGCCGGTGCGGCGTACTGAATCATGGCCTTGGGCTATGCCGGCTCACCTGCTTTCGTGGCGTGGAACTGAGGCGTTTCTCAGCGGGCATAGCCGACGAGGCGGCAAGCAGCTTGTTGGAGGTGACCGTTCGCCATAGCGGCGAAGTGCTTCTCGAGACTGGCACGTCGCCAGGTCGGTACCCCATCGGATCTTGCCAGAATGCGGAGATGTGCCTGCTGCTGAGATGATGGCCGTTGGCGACGGAACAAGAGCGTGTGCATGGCGTATCTGCACAGGCTCATGGTCTAAGACACGAGGAGCAATGCGAGTATGAGCGTAGAATATCAGAAATTGACGAATTTACGATCTAGATAAATTGATGCTGCGTGCGTGTCAGAGGCAGCACTCCACGGGTGCCACGTTCGACCCGCGCAACGGCGGTATCTGTCGCTGCTTTGTTTTCGAGTCACTCGTGCTTACATGGCGCCCGTCGACCAATCGAACGAGGCAGATCTACGCCGGACGCTTGTTGCACAGGGTGTGGAGAGTGGGCCGGACAAGCCAATGAGCGGCCCCGTCCGTGCAGCCCCTGGCCATGGGCGGGCCTTTGATTGGGCAGACGAGGCCTCCCGCTTACTCGACGCTAGGCCATGTTGAGCACGCCGAAAGAGTCACTACCCCACCTGCTGCGCCATGGGCGAGATGCTTCAATTGAAATACCGTCGTGACTCCCACCCCGACCTGTGACATTGTTTGCTCTCCTCCATCTGGCTCTTCTGTTGCCTCCCACGAGTTGGGTTCCACGACTCATTCTTTGTCCTAACTGCCATTGTCACTGAGAGGTTGACCGAAAGAATTAGCCCTAATTGACCCCAGGTCGCCCAACGAAACCCTGCCTTCACCTGCTTCACCCGTTGGTCGTGCAAGTTTCCGCCTTCACCCACTTATCCGCCTGAGACTTGGCGAAGTAGGCCGCCGTCCACTCTGAACGCCCAGCCCCTTCGAGGAGCAATTGAATAATCTGCACCGGTCAGTGAGTCGACTCTCTTCCGCGATAGTCTGGTCAACGATGCTGACGGTTTCCAGGGCTTGTTGACTGGTTCAACTCAGCCAAGCGTATTGCAAGCTGTCCGCCAAGGGACAAGGAGAAAATCAGGACATTTGCAGACTCGCGTCTGTCTCTCAAAACTGGACCACTTGAAGAGCAGAGGATCTGCCAATTTCAGCAAGAAAATGGCCTTTTCCCAGTCCACCTCTGCTGTGCCCCAGGGCTTCTCCGTCTTCCAGTCCTCGCCTGGTGCGCCCTTGCAATTCTTCCCTGCTATGGGAAGCGAGGAGCTCAACGAGATGATCAACGTGTTGAAACCCGGCCCGTCATCTGCCTGTGAAAAGCGCGCCGCCATCACTCTGGATTTCTTTTACCACACCCAATTGACTGGACAGACGTTCAAATTCTACCCTGTCAGCTCCCCATCCTCCAGCCCTTCCCTGAGCTCGTCATACACCCCCTCGCCCGCCACATCCTCCTGGGACTGGAGTGCTGCGTCCAGCTCCTCGTCCTGCACGTCTTCGAAACGCCGCCGAGAGTCCACAACGAGCAGCCCTCCTTCACGACACCGGACAGCAGACTTCTCCCATCTCCCCGGCATGAAGATCCTGACCAAGGACGGTCAGGACGTCACCAACTCTGCCACTCGGGGATGCAAGACTAAGGAGCAACGGGATCACGCTCACCTCATGAGGATCATCAAGGCATGCGATGATTGCCGACGCAAGAAGATCCGGTGTGATCCGAGCCACAAGAAGCGAGCTGCCACCAGAGCTGCACCAAAAAGCGCAGTGCCAAAACCCGCCCAGTCCAAGACTACAGTCTCGCACGCGCCTCCTCCCCGCCCAGCTCCTTCGATAGCCGAGCCAGCCATCACCTTCCCAGCGTCATCTTGGGATTTTGACTCCATTCTTTCGCTCCAGGGCTCGGAAGAATCTGGTGCCACCAACTCGTCGCATGATCCATTTGATGAATGGATCAACTTTCCGCACGACACTCCTGAGCTTGATCTTGTGGTCAATTCCGATGGCCTGGACTTGAGTCCGACGCTCGCCGATGCTCCCCCAGAGGAAAGTCTCTCATCAGAGCACGACTCGCCATTCTCCGAGGAGCCCTGCGCCCCTCCTGGGCCATGCACTGTCGGCGGCCAGCCGGGAAGTCCTACGCCAAACCTGCCATTTGGGGAGCGGTTCGACTCGTCGAGCGACTACACGGACTTTAATCTGTACTCGCCCGCATCCAGCTTTTCCGAAGATGAGCGTATGCTTTCCATTGGCTCGTCGACCAGTTCTGTATCCGACCCTGCGCTACGGTCTCACAGCAGTTTCCCCGGACTTGCCCACCTGCCAGCAAGCCGCGAGTCCAGCCTAGGCCAACCATCATCCCCTCAGCCGAGCGATGGCCCGAATTCTTCAGGCGTTGCATCGAATGAGGTACTTGATTCGACAGTGATCTCCCAGCCGGGTTCCTACCGACTCCTACTCGTCGACAAGAGCGGCATCAGCGGTGCCGCAAATGGCGAGGCCCATAAATGGACAATCAACGGTAATGAGCGCGTGAGGGGACCGGATGATGGGCACTGTTCAAGTCCGATATCCGAGAATGTAAAGGGATCGAGTGATGAGCACCGCCCAAGTCTGCATACGACTCCCGAAGGGGCATATGTGCGTTCGGACATGATTGCCGGCAACAATATCGTGGTCGGCGATGGTCCAATTGACACAGCATCGGCTCAGGGTCGATTACGCAAGTGTTCTCTCGGAGCATGCGTACCACCAACTTCTCCCTCAGGCGAGGGACAAATGAGACAAACCACTGGAAGCAGCAGCCTCTGTTCCAGTCGCATGCAGACATTGCGCAATTCTGGCAATAAATATGCCCAGGATGTTGCAACCTGTGTTAGTGCAGGCGAATTTGCTAGGCTTGGGCAAACCCAGACCACGGCTATTGTCACCATATCAGCTTCCGCCCTGTCCCCATCGAGGCCTGAGACAGACAACATCTATGCTCAAAGCATGGCGGCCTCTGTCAGCAAAGCAGCCGAAACTGCCAGGACTCAAACGAATGGCTCATTGGCGTCGACGCGTGCAACAATGACAGATCCCACTGTTATGATGAGCGGAGTGGCACTTTACGTATGGACGTCCATCTTCAAGGCGGCTGCAAGCGGCCTTTTCGCAGACACCATATCAGGAAACGTCCAGCCACCACGGAGCGTAAGCTCTGTGAATCGGGCAGCCTCTTGTCGGCATTTCTCACTGCAGCGCGCGCCTGCCCTGTGTGCCGCGTAGCGCGGCAAGTGGCACAGCAATACTGAAAAGCAACAACTCTGCAATTTGTATTTTAGACACTGCAACTCTGCTTTGGCCTGCTGCGCGGCGGCTGGCGGCTGACATGCGACGCAATGCCTTGTCTACTAGGAGCGCCCCGCGGTCTTTTCAGCACGCGACGTTGTAAAGGCATGCCACGGTTCAGACCGTGACGGTTTGGGCCGCAAACTCTCATAGCTACCTATCTAGGTAATAACGAAGCGATTGCTTATTTTTTTTTAAAAAAAGAAAATATCAAAACGTAGCTGTGATCCTTGCAAGATGCCGGCCTCTGTCTACCTGCTCGGCTGATAGCGTGATGAAGGTGTGGGCCTGGTATTCACTGATCATGTGACGCTAAAGTGCCGCGTAGCGCTGACTGGTGAAATTTCTGACGGCCATCTCGTTTCTCTCGGCCTGCTGGGCGAGAAGAGGTACTTAAGTCGGGCTTGACGGCTCGTTTCATTCATATCGAGAGAGCCTGCGCCAACGGGCGGAACATGCACACGGGAGAAGGCCCAGGAGGAGGCACATAGAGAACTGTTTTTGCACTGTACACTGCTTGACTTGCACCGACATTCATCCATCCATGTCAACTCAACGTCTGGACCGCCGGACTCTGTTGTTATAGTCGTGCCACGAGCATATAAACCCTCTGCCCGTCTTGTACCACGGACGGTTATCGTCTCGTTGCACAGGGAGAAGACAACAAGCATCGTCGCCGCCATCACGAGAGAAAAAGCACCGCTGTCGTCATCACCCATAGGGCACATTGCTCCGTGCTCCAGAACCACTGCGCTTCTCATTCGACGCTCACCAACTGCCTTGAAATCGACAGTGAGGACCACGATATCGCGACTCGTCACCCAATGACGCCTGGACGGGACCAGCTCGATTGCACGCGCCCCATGTGTCGGAACGGAGCCGTATCCTGACCGTCGGGAAACAAGCCCCAGGTGGCGAATGGGGAGGGCAAGGCAGGATTTGATGAGTGAATCAGGGTAAGCACCGCATCGTCGTCGTGGGCTTGCTTCGCCATCATCGCAGCGAGGTGAGGCGGAAAGGGGAAGCGACAAAGCCGCACAGGACAGCAGGCAGGACATAACCGTCGAGAGCAGGCGCGACCGGACGCTTCGGTTGGCAAGAGGCCCAGGGCAAATGGCCATCTTTCAGATTTTGGGGCTAGCACCTGCCAAGCGAGTCATCCGAAAATGGTTCCGCCGGCTGTCGCCAGCTGGCAGTCAGGCGGGCAGCTCGACGGGAGCGGCGTCGTCGTCGTCCACGGACACGGACACAACGACGCCCTCGCTCTCCCAGCACTCACGCTTTTCCGACAGCCATCAACCGCCAACGATGCCAACAGTCGTGCAAGTTCAAACCAATGCCTACCCGATCGAGGACAAGGAGAACCGTCCCCCGGATGGCGGCCTCCTCGCCGTTGAGCTCCCCACGTCCCTCAAGAAGCTCAGTCTGCAGGATGTCGAGAACCTAGTGCCGGTGGTCAAGACGCCGCTGGAGCACCTACAGGTAGAGAATGAAGTCGAAGAAGATCCGAAAGTCTTGGCCGAGCGGGCACGTCACTTGTATTTTATTGGGGAGGCACTTGACATGGTACGTCCTCGGGTTTTTTTTACTACCCTATTTACACACGCCTCGTTCCTTTTGTGCAAGCCTTCGCAGTCGCCCCTTTGCAAAAGCACGATTTCCCTTTTGGTTTAGAGCTAATTGTCCGCCAGGCCCGTCTCGCTCTGAGAACAAACGAAACCCCGGTGGGCTGCGTGCTCGTGCACAACGACACTATCATCGCCAAGGGAATGAACGCGACCAACGTCACTCGCAACGGCACGCGGCACGCGGAATTCATGGCCATCTCCGCCCTTTTGTCGTGGCCTCGCAAGCACGGCCGCCGCGCCACTTGTCTCAAGCCAAAGCAACCACCCAAGGTCGCAGTCGAAGACGCCGGAGACGAAGCAGCCATGGCCACGGCCGAGGCGGCGGCAGCGGAGTGGAAATGCCCCGACATTGGCAACGAAGACGGGAAGAAGGGCCATCTCTATCCGTACGGACAGCGATTTCACCCCAACGAGAGGCTGAGGCGCGACATCATTCGCGAATGCGATCTCTACGTCACCGTCGAGCCCTGCGTCATGTGTGCCTCGCTCCTGCGACAGCTCGGCATCAGGAAGGTGTATTTCGGGGCGGTCAATGACAAGTTTGGCGGCACCGGCGGCGTCTTTAGCATTCACGCAAACTCGCACCCGGTCAGCGGCGACGGGCAGACGGCAAGCGCACACCCGATCCCCCGCCAGTCGCAGCTTCCCGATGGAAGCGTCACGCTCGGCATGTCCTACCCGCCCGGCGGCGGCGACGGCGGCAATGTCGAGTCCGGGTACGAGATTGAAGGCGGCTGGGGGCGCGACGAGGCCGTTGGGCTATTGCGCCGCTTCTACGTGCAGGAAAATGGACGAGGTAAGCCTTGCTAACTGTCGTGACGAGACGCGCAAGATGCTAACGTGACGGAAGCTCCTGTGCCGCGCAAGAAGGAAGGCCGGGCTGCGAGACTCGCGGCCATGATGGAACAGGACGACGCCTGGACTGGCGCGCAAGCCGGAGACGCCGTGCGCGACGACGCCGAGCAGCTCGAAGTTTTGCGGGAGCGGCCAGCCACGGCGGAGAACATTATGATGATTGCATCACCGGCGAAGAACTGACGCGCCGAACGGATTGCGTGCATGCCAATATGCCTCCGGCGGCGCTGCCGCGGGCGGGCCTCGCTCCACTCGATGTGCATCGTGCGTTGCGGTATAGTTTCTTGCTGAAGTACGTTGGCAGACGGACTCGTCTACGTTGGTCACGCGCCGGGACAAGACGGGAAGCACGCAAGGTTTTTGTCTTTTCACAGATATAGACGGCATGTGCTGCGCACTCAGGGAATCAAATAAAATCTGGCTGCACGAAGGAGAAACACTCGTATACTCATCATCATGCGAGGTCGGTCGATGGCTGCCGCGAGGACAGGATTTGCATCATGGCCAATGAGGTCATTCAGGGATGCACAGAAGACGAGCATTTGTGTATTCATCCGCCCCAAGGGTCAGTCAATAGCTGCCGCGAAGACAGAGTTTGCATCATGACCACCAGGGTCATGCAGTGGTGCGCGGAAGACGAACATTTGTAGAAGCATAGCCACCGGAAGGTGAGTCAGTGGCTACACGTCGAGGCGGTAGCTATGCCTCTCGTCATTTGAGGGTCATTCATCTTGACGTCACGGCACTGTTTCGGCCGGTGGGAGGCGAGCCGTTTTCGCGAGCCGATGTGCAGACCATTGCAACTATTAGTATTACCACCTAAGGCTCCCGCAGCAACGTATCCCTCCGGTAATGCCACGTCTTTGCATCCGAATAGACCAGCGTGAAGCCCAGCATGCTCTCCACCAGATGCAGAATGATGGGCATGGACAGCGGCGGCGGTTCGCCACCGTACTGCGACGACGGAACCTCGACGTCGAGGGTGTCGTGCAGCGTAGCGAAGCCAAAGGGGCTCTGGTAGAGGGTGATCTGCACCATGGGAGGCTGGACGAGGTCAGTAAGGAGGTCCATGGACGTTGTACAGGTCGCGCGATTGCGTCGGTCCGTCAGTGAGCCAGCGCAAAAAGCGGTACTCATTCTGGGCTGTCCCGTACCTTGTCAACGCGATGTCTGTTGGTACGACACCACTTCTTGAGATAGGCGGCCAGCAGGTCGAGCGACGGGCTGTGGCTGCACTCGATGCGGACGACGCTGCCGCCGGGCGCGTGCGTGATGTGCAGCAGGTACGGCGGCCGGAGGAGCAGCTCGTCGGGGCGGGGGAGGAGATGCACGCTGGGAAGGACTGAGCCAGAGCCGGAGCCGGCGGCGGCTGCCCCAGGGTGGTGGTGGTTATGTTGGCGACGGTGCCGCTGCTGCCTCGAGGGCGTGGAGGGCGTAGACTGCGTCCGCAGCTGCTCACCGTTGTCGTCGATGTCGTCGTCGGCCGCGCTGGGGTCGATGCCGAGAGCGTCCAGCATGGTGGTCCTGAAGCCGCTCCCGGGGGGCCTCTGCTGCTGGTCGTAGCCCGCCATGTCTCTCTGTCTGTCTCTGTCTCTCTCTCTCACTCTCACTCTCGCTCTCACTCACACTGGTCACTGAGATTGACGACAAATGAATGAGTGAAAGAGTGAGTGAGTGAAAGACGGAGGTGAGGAAGATTTTTTTTTTTTTTTGGCCCGACTCGGTCGCGATGGCAGTCTCGCCATTTCACCTTTTTTTTTTTTCCCCGTCAGGCCTCGAATCTGACATGACACGGTTACACGGTCCTGCCGCGCTGTGGCGTCCAGACCGCGGCCCATGGTGTGTCGTCGCGGTGGTGCGGCGGCACGCACGCAGCACAGAGTATTAGCGCGGACCAGACGAAACGGCACGGGGGGGCGCTCGCTCGCTCGCTCACTGGCCCGCGCAGGAGCGCATGAAGGGTCCATGACTTGCGGCACGCGCGCCTGTCTTGGCTTCAACAGGCTTTTTTTTTTTTTTTTTGCTTTTTTCCAATCTTTCGCAGCGGCTCGATGGGGCACAGACTGGGTGCAGACACGACCAGACCAGACCAGTCAGGGCGATGAGTGAGTGAGTGGGGAGTACTACTGAGCGATGACTGAGTGCGAACGCGACAAATGAGCCAACATTGCGCGGCTCAAGGAATGAAAAGGCAGTGAGTGAGTGAGTTTGTGCTCAATCGTGCATATGCTCTTGTTCCTCTTGTCGGAGTCATTCAAGCGAGTGTTGCGCCGCACAGAAAAATAGAAGGCAGTGAGGTAGGACTGAGCTGTACATTTATTTAGCCTTGTTCTTTTTTTTTTCCCCTCCTATTAAAGTCGCTCAAGCACAGCGAGGCCAGCCCGCAGAATTGCCAAGGCACAGCCACGAGCACAATCTCACGATGGTCGCTGTTGAAACTCATTGGAGTGCAGCGACCCCCACGAAACAACACGCTCCAACGCAGATCATTATGGAAAATGTTCATTTTTCGATATCCCGGACCTCTTTCTCACGCGAACCCAACGGACTCCGAAGCCTGGAACAGCGCTTCTACGGCGTTCTGGAGGCATGACCGCGAGAGTGATTAACTCATCATCTCACACGGTGGTCTGCTAGAAGCCATTCGAGCGCAGCGAGGACAGCCCGCGGCAGCGCCGCCGGAGGCAAAATCACGGCACAATCCCTGGATAGATGCTGTTGAACGTCACTCAAGCGGAGCCACTGGAAGCACCTCTGGACGTGATGGACATGTTCCACAGACTGTTCCGATTTTGAAGCGGATGATGAAGGGGGCGACACGAGACAGCTTTGCAAGCAGCAATGTACGAGACGTGGGAAAAGAAAACAGTGGAATATACAAGAAAGGCAAATTCAGACCACGAGAGAGGACAAATAGAAAAAAGAAAAAAAAAAAAAAAAACTGAAATGCAGATGATGCTGGGATTCAACAGCTTAACTAGTCTGCGAGCGATAGGGTAGGGAGTACCCTGCAGTTTCCACTGGCCGCCATGGGTTGCTCGACCCACCCGTTCCTGAAAACCTACAGCTCTGCCAATTTGTTTTGGAGTCTAGCTCACCGTACTCTAATCTATCATATTCTTGACGTGGAAAAGAACAGATGACTCGCAGGAACCTTGATTGCCGCAGTAGTGTTCATGAGCAAACCATAGCTGTATCTGGTGCAAAACGACACACACAACATCCACAAAGCCAAGTAGAATTAACCAAAATCGTACAAAAACTGTAAAAATATAAATTTCACTAAATACTAAGCAGCGGAGAATCATCCACTCCAGCTAGCAAGCAGCGATGCCGTACTCGACAAAGACTTAGCTAGACCCCCCATCTGCACAACATCTCATCAATCGCCTTCTCAAGATGCGCCCTCTCCTTGGCATTCTGCTCCGCCGATCGCTGCGCTGAGGTTCCCCCACTGCCCAGCTGCCACGGGCAAATAAGATCAATGAAATTGTTCAGCTTCTCCAACGTCGCCATCCCAGCAATGTCGCTGGCTCGGTGGCCACCACACTCCTTCACGGCCTGGCTCCACGTCTTGGCCAGCTCCCACGCCTCGGCGTGTTTTTCTTCCCCAGGGTCAGCGCTCGCGCCAAAGTCACCTGTCAAGATGGCCTGCTGGAGCTTTTTAGATTCTTGCTCCCTCGTGCTACCATGAATATCGTGAAGCGAGGTAAAGAAGAACTCGTTGGCTGGGTGGGTGGCGGCGGCCCAGTCGAAGTCGGCGATGCCGGAGATGCGTTTATCATCAGGGTCGTAGAGCATGTTGCCCATAGCTAAGCGGGGTGTTTGTTAGTGCAGTGTTCAAAATGATTAGACTTTGATGGAGTGTTTACTCACTGAAGTCTTGGTGGACCAAGGCTAGCTTTGTCATGTCCACGCCACCGTCTCTAATCACATTGGATAGAGCTCCGCTACTGAATCGATCAATCCGCTCACGGATCCCGTTGGCTTGCCACCCACGCACCACTGTGCTGTTGTCAGCCTGCTTTAGCTCACAGCGCAGTTGGTGTTTCCAGACATCAGCGTACTCTGGCCATGGACCACCAGGTACTGGCTGCAGAGCCTCTTGGCCAGATACAATGTCACCTTTCTCATTGATAGTCAAACCACCAAAACGATCAACTCCAGGAGGCAACTTCACTCCTTGAATGGCCGAGAAGATTGCGGCCATTCCACGGAGCACAGACTTCTTCCCAGCCATATCAAAAGACTTGAACTCGGCGGCCAAGGGGGACCCTGTCAAATACTCCATCATAATCCACCCAAATCCCGTCTCGTCAACAGGATTTGGTCCCGCGGCGGCTTTCCAGGCGTAAATGGCCGGTACGACGCCGGCATAGGCAGGCGCCAGCTCCGCCACGGCACCACGCGCGAGGTGCATGGCTGCCACTTCGTTCTCAACACGATTCGCGTTGTTCATACCCCCAGCCTTCGGATTGCTCAACCGCACAATAAGAGTCGAGACCCCACCTGTAGGCGGCAAAGCAGTGCATGGCTGCCGCTGTGGCTGCGCCGCTCCTGAGAAATGCTCCGCCAAGGCGGGCGTAGATAACTGCACCTTGTAGATGAAGTTATTGTAAGGGTAAGGGCGATCTCCAGTCCACCGAACAGGAGTGACCTCCGTGTCCTACGGAAAAACCTCATCGTCAGCTTAGCACCTGTCGCTTGTCTGCAACGCCCAGAGACGTCATGGACAAACCAACCAACTCGTTGGGGAAATTACGCGACGCATAGTTGACACGGCTTTTGCTACAATTGGCATTGACAAACCTTTAGGCCGAGTCCACGAATCAGCTCCCTGACGACGGTCATGCGACGGTCGAAGCTTTCCTCATTATGGTGAGCCATGGTGAACCGATTTCGGGTGACGCAGCTTTTCTGACAAGTGTGGCTTTTGACGACGATCTGAGTTAGAGATGATGTGAGGATGGTGTAGGACACTAGAAACATGGAGAGAAGTGGCCATGGAGAGAGGCCGAAATTACATCGAGATTTATGCTCCTCATCTCAGTCTCATCTCGGCCATCAAGGTAAGCAGCCAACACACTGCAAGGTCTGAGAGTTGCTAGTGCAGTGCAGCGTCCAGCGAGGCTAGCTTTTGGTAGAAGGTGCGTACTGACGGTACGCGAGGGAGTGAGTTGGAGGTGGAGGTGGAGGTGTCCCGGGAGGGAGAGAGGGGCGCTCGTACCGCGCTCCCTCGTTATCATGTCACAACTTTCTAGGCAACAGACCATTGGATCAACACGACGCACAATTCTGTCGCGCAGCGCTCTTTTGCTCTGATTTCACAATCTTCTAGGCTGCAGACCATTGGACATACAGTCCTCGTGCAGCGCTGGGCCAGTATCCTCGGCCCGAGATGCGCCCCCGGTCCACCCCATGCATCGAGCGTTGTTGGTTCGCGAAACGCCTCAGTGCGCAGCCAGAAAGCGGCATGAAGAATGACGCGCGGTCGGATAACTGGCCGGCTCCATCCTCATGTCCATGTCCGCCTTGCTCATGACCAGCTTTGTGACTCATGGCGTGTAAGCTGTTGCTTCGCACAGAAACGGCCAACGGAATCATGTCGACAGGTATGCCTCCGGCGGCCCTACCGGGGGGTCGCCTGCGGCGGGCTGGCCTCGCTGCGCTCGACGGACTCTTCGACAGACGACCTCACGATATTCCTCGGGGGTTGTGCCGCTGGAAACGGGCGCAGGAGCTAGCTCCATCTTCAAGGTCCATTGGGGCCTGTGGGAGATGGGCTTCGGGGCGACGATGAACGATGCATCTCCGAAATGAAGCGACCTCGCTGACAGACTTTGTTGACAGCCTCTGTCGGAACGGTCGCAATTGGCAGGGAACTTGAAGGCTGCACACAACAACACGATTGCAGCTGAATTGAGGCCTTTGATCTGTATTGATCGAACACACTATAATCTCTCTGAGCATCGTTTTTTAGCCTCTGCCTCTCGCATGTGCTTCGCTTGATCTTGAAGATGATCCCTTCCTGCGAGCCTCGACGATTACCCCGGCAGATTTGACGCCTTTTATAGCCCTCGAAGGTTACACGAACGGTTACACGAAGAACAGCCTCTTCGTTCCACAGCAATTCTCTCTGAGACATCGATAATTTCCCAAGATCGAGGGATTCGGGCCTCACGAACATCATAAACCTGCACGGGCCAACAGCTTCAGCACCACAGACAACATTATGGAGCGGGCAGTCGGGGTTCATGCTGGTGACTTGGTTCATGCTGGTATGTGCCCACGTCGATGATACAGAAAGGTACTTCTGTCCCCGTCTGGTACGGCGCAGCAAACAGACAAGGAAACCAGAAATGCTCAGGGATCAAGTATGAATAAAGTATCGCACAAAATGTTTGGCCACCTTCTGATGCGTCTTGACGGCGGCGCTTACGGCCCCGAAATCCAGGGATCAACAAGCTCAGTCGACGAGAAAGCCCTACATTCTTTGACAGGCAAACTACCCGGACTCCTTGCGATGCGCATAAGCCGCCAATCGAACAGCCGGACTTTGATTTCGTCCTACTGGGGGTCGTCTGTCGCGAGCTGGACTCGCTGCGCTCGGCGTGAAGCCTCAAAGACGATTTGTTGAGGTTTGGTAGAGTCCAAGAATGCCACCGGTCGAGAATGCGGCCACTATGTGTAGTTGTTTCTGTGCTAGACCAAGTCAATCGAACACGTACCATGTGCATTCGTAGCCTTGTGGTTGGATAAAAGCTAGGCTGGCACTCATATCGCCCAGCAGAACAGGCTTCTGGTCATACTCATGAGGCAGAAATGAACGGAGGTTGTCTGGTATCAATTCCATGATGAGCCACGGTGGTTCGAGTTTGGACCCAAGAACGACTTCGAAAGCTTCCACAATGTGTGGCTGCCAGGATTAGTCAGCCTAGAGATCGAAAAAGTTGGACGACAAGCCGACTCGCCTCACATGTTTGAATTTGACCAAAGTATGGGCTCGTTGCATGAGAATTCCCGTGTTCTCCAGCTCCCATCTGGATCATCTGATAGTCTGTGATGAGAAACTTTGGCGAATCTTCTTGGTTTGCAAGTCAGCCATTTCGTAGACAGAGCCGAAACTTCCACCACTGCTGAAACCTTCCAATTTTTTGTAAACGGCACTGCTGACCGCAAACTTCACATCAGACATGCCTCCGTGGGAAATTGGGTTCGTAGGCTGTAATTTCATCGGATCGTTTTGGAACTGCTCCGCAGTTTCGTTGTAGCGCTTCTTGCCCGCTTGGATGAGCTTCGGGGAACAAGCCCGAATCACCACCCCGGTATCAATGGTGATGGGAGATTTGATGCTCTCGTGCTGGGAATGCGCCTATTCCAGCTTGTTGCCATCATGACCTTTCGGGCGGACCGTCTTTCTCGACAATGCATTTTCGAGCGCAGCGAGGCCGGCCCGCCGCAGGCGACCCCCGGTAGGGCCGCCGGAGGCATAACTCATAACTCATCTCTCTGATATGCCTCCGGCGGCCCTACCGGGGGTCGCCTGCGGCGGGCTGTCCTCGCTGCGCTCGAGCGCAATTATCCTTAGGCGTCTGTCAATAGGGTGGATATCGATTCGGAAATGCTGTGGACTGACACTTGATCCGTTGCCTCGAGAGAATCGCATGTTGGATCCATCCGACGTTCAATCATCCATCTGGTGGGAGTAAATATGTTCTCCCCAAACTCCAAACAACATCAAGGGCCTCTGGGTACGGAGGCTTGGCCATCCTGCCAGAGCGCTCCGTGGTAATGTCTAGTTTGGGCAGCGTGAATTTATTTCCGTGACTCTTTAAAATCTTGACAGAGTCATCGACAACCCCCTTGACCATCGTCGAAAATTACAAACACAAGCACGACATTGTCAAGTCCATCACGTTTGCGTTGTTCTGTGCTGCATCGCGAACGCCATGTGAACAGGAGTTTCAGGAAATATTGGTGTAAACTTCTTGGCTATTGGCGTCCGTGATGGTATTTCAGCGACACGAACTTTATCACGCACATATTGCCAAGTCCCATGACAACCAGCCTGTTCAGCGTGGTCGAGGCCAGTTGTGACTGCCACTGTCCGGCTGAAACATTGGACACTCCCGTTGCGTGACGATTAGCGGGGTTTGCTGCCGGCAGGATCACATTCCTTAACCGTCCTCGTGGTTGCGGACCGCAGAGTCATGCCGTGACACCTGCCAGTTTTGCTCTTGTGATCGGGCCGACGCTGATGGTGGTACTGGGGTTCAGGCCTGCGGAGGCTCGGCAGCTTTCGGCCGTTTGCGTTCCCGATTGCGTTCGCCAGAGAATCTTCTACTTGTCATGTTTCCAAGGCGTGCGGAGTATTGCTTGAGATGATCCGCCTCCAATCTCTGGTAGTCCTTGTCAATGATCGATCGTCGCGGCTTATTAACATCAATATTCTGTTGATTTAGGAAAGATTCTATGCCGATGGAGATATTCCGCCACGGCTTTACCTCACTCCCTTTCTCCTTCGACTGCCGGGATTAAAGTTCAACAAAAAACAAAGCTTCGACTTGTCAGTAGTGTTGATCCGAGATTGGATGGCGTTGGCAATCCAAGTTCGCAGCCTCAAGGCCGTAGGCTGCGAGCTCGGCGGACCATCGATTGGACTGTTCTGGCTCGTGTGGAAAGTCGACTTCTAGGGTGACTTGTCGCTGTTGAATGTCAACGTTTCTCAGATCCGACTTGGACAGGTAGAACCGCCATGGTAGCGTGTTCATCGTCTTGATACTGCCGGAGGCTGGAGGCATAGTAGATGCAGGATCAGAGGTGCCTGCTTGTCTGCAGAAATCAAACGCGAGGTGGCACGGGCCATCCATCCCGTCACGTGGATTCTCCAGCATCCAACAAATGTCACGGGACGAGACACTTGACCACCAGAATCTGCCATCGACTTCCCGTCTGTACATACCTACCTAGGTAGGTAACCAGCCCATAACAGTAGACTTGATGGCAATCCATAGCGCGTCTGGCATAAGGAAGCCACACACGAAAGGTGTCCGACTCGCTAAAAATCGCAACTGATACTCTCGTAGCCGTGAAAAAAGTCGCAGAAAAACAGCGGCATTAGCAGCGGAGGCATGTGTTATTTAATTGCGTGCAAGAACAAACTTTCGAAAGACTTCACGAGTGATAAACACAGTCACAAAAGGACGGGCGTTGTACGGTGAGTGAATGTGGAAATGATACTCTCGCAAATTAATACCACAGACTTACTTCCATCAAGCGTTGAACCCCTCCAAGATGGCTTCTCTATTTCCGTTGCGTGCCCATGTTCCTGCCATTGGTCGCTACCCCGACCATCGTCTGTCGGTACTGTCCTTACACTAGGCTGGTACGGCCAGAAATTGACGCAGCTACACGATCAGCAGGAGAAGCGTCCGACCGAACAGCCGGTTCAAGAGCTCATGCAGCAGCCTGCCCAGTAATCGACGCAGCAGGAGCCGGCGGCCGCCACAGGCAATGAAGCGCCAGAAAGATTTTATGTTTGTCATGATGTTGATAGATGTCACGGCATTCATGGATGCGCTGGTCTTTTGCAGAATACTACCCTATCACAAGGACACGATGGGCTACGGCAAACACCATCCTGATGAGCGTTGAGTGAGGGAACTCCGCATACAGCGGGCTGTATACTGCGAAGTGGCTCGCATGCATAATGGGGTGTCGGTTCAGCTCAACAGAAAGCCTTCCGACTCACCTTTCCGGTCCTGGAAGCGATTGTCTCATTCCTTACAATCCGTCTTGCGGGCCACACGTTACCTGGAGTCTTGCTCCTGATCTGCGATACGTGTCCAAAAATCGTCTCACAGAGGCACAGCAGTCTGATTGTCTTTGTTTTCTTAGCATGGCTGGAAGATGGTGAAAGTTACGACCACAGAGCCTCCATGCGTGGCGACGGGATGCATCATCAATTCGCTCGGATTAGTCACGATCTGCCAAAACGCCATCATCCTCGCTTGGCTAGCCAAACCCTTCGTATGAAATATGTCTGTGCTGTACTGAGTACACGATCGCTGCGGAGAGCATGTTGCTGCAATCGAACCAAGACCGCTCCTATGATCTCTCGTGTCCGTTCCTCCATGACCGTGTCTGCCTAGCCACCCCGGGCATTTTCGCAGCCACACCTCTTCGACCTGTTCAGCTTTGTCTCGTCTGGCGTAGTGTATCTACAAGACGCGAGTTCCAGAGCGCCTGTAAAGTTCCATGTCGGTGCATCGGCCAGCCACGTAGCCTCCTTTGACTGTCGCTCCGGGAATGCGGTGAGCGAAAGCGTTCTTGCCCACACCTCAATCTGGGTCTTGGATCGACCAGTACCAAGCGTCGGACGAGCAGTTGCAGACAATATCAGCAGTGTCGCCTTGGTAAGCGATTCTAACAACCCTGTGACCCGCCGAACTCAGGCGTTCAAGAAGCACCCAAAGGTCAGAACTCTTGAAGCCTGTAAACGAAATGCGTGATGGCCTCACTTCAGGGTTGCAGTTCGAAATTTTCACCGTCACGTTGTCCTGTTCCAAGTGTTGACCGTGAGCCATGAGATGGGCAGGGCAAAGGGCACACACAGTACTTACATGGGAATCCATTGCCACGAGAAGCGGTTATTTTTACTTGGTTGGTGACGCGCTTTTGTACTGCTTTTCCTTTCTTGAAAGTTGTGATTTCTTGAAAGTTGTGATTTCTTGAAAGCTGTGATTTCTTAAAAGTTGCGATTTCTTAAAAGCTGTGAGGATGGAACAATGTCGCGCGGTAGTCTTGGTCCGCGTCTGGACGATTTGAAATGGATCAACAAAACAAGGCAGGCACACGCAACAAGCTTAGTCAGGCCGACGCTTATCCGCTGCGATAGAGTTATGATAGAGTTATGCGAAGGAGAACTCAAACCTAACTCTGTGTGCCCTCAAGCCGGGAAGCTCCGATGCAACCATATGATAGCTGCCCCGGCGACATATGTGTAGGTGTTTACGCTACCTCGAACGCAGCGAGGCCAGCCCGCCGGAGGCATACTCGAGATACGAGTTATGCCTCCGGCGGCCCTACCGGGGGTCGCCTGCGGCGGGCTGTCCTCGCTTCGCTCGTATCATAGCTACACTAAATATTATCTAAACTTAAATACTTAATATTATTTAGATCCTTATTAACTTTATATAGTATGCCTTTGGCGGCCTTACTAGGGGTCGCCTACGGTGGGCTATTCTCGCTTTACTCGTATTATAGCTATATTAAATATTATTTAAACTTAAATACTTAATATTATTTAAATCTTTACTAGCTTTATGTAGTATGCCTTTAGCGGCCTTACTAGGGGTTGCCTACGTCGGGCTGTCCTCGCTTCGCTTATGTTATAACTACTTTAAATATTATCTAAACTTAAATACTTAATATTATTTAGATCCTCACTAGCTTTATGTAGTATGCCTTTGGCGGCCCTACCAGGGGTCGCCTGCGGCGGGCTATCCTCGCTGCGCTCGAGTCACATAACCCTCGGGGTAGTGCCGGCGCCATGGAAGCAAAAAATGGCACGTGAGAGGACATGGCATTACACATGACTTATGGCGTGGAGCTCCAACGAGATTTGAATACACGAGGGTCGCGTAGATTCAAATCTCCATGGTCGTGTCAATCTCTGATGGACCCGGTCTCTATGCTAATCATCTCTAGGGTGGATTCGATACCTTTGTTATGCCCATTACAATCAAGGTAGAGGCAGCACTCGTAAGCCGTGTGGATGTACGCACTTGAATGGTTGAATACCTAGCCATTACCCAACAAGGGGTGTCAATGGGAAGTCGTCGGATCAAAGGTACTCGTGCTGGCATCCAAATATGTTTTCATTACGCGTCGTTCAAAGACAAATCTCGATATTCAGCCCTTGGACGACGTTCTTTTCGTGGAAAATCCGACACACTCTGGTCGGCGCTATTGAGGCGACTCTCCAAGCACCAAAATATTTCTAGCATGGTTTTTCGTATCGTAAGAACGAAGATGAATTAGCAAGGCTCGAACAGGCTGGGAGGCCAAGAGTAGACACGAAGCTTTTCATGAGTGTCGCCGCCACCGCACCAGAAAGTGTCGCCGCCGCGATGTTATGATCAAAGTCGCCACACTGCCCACAGTCTCACACTGCGAATGTGGCCGCCGCTCGGTCGTGGTTGGGAACTAGTCGCAGGAACCCTTGAAAAGATTGTTGATGAACATTGGTGGAATATGACTTGGTGCTGTACATGTCGAACACCATAAACGCGGAGGAGTAGATGTCTCATCCAACGCCTCATCCCGAGCCGCTTGCAACAGACATTACATCGTATGCGGCACTGTCTGTGCATCGAAGAGAGCTTCTGGTGCGCCAGGATGGCGTCAAAACGGGCAACAGGGACAGAAAGTCAATGGACTACTCGCTTAGATTGCTGGAGCCACCTGTCCAATAGTTTCGTCACTTTATGAGATGTGGTGCCCCAACGATGCCATCTCCACGAGCTGAATTCTATCGTTCATTATTAGAACACGATTACCATAATTTTAATATTACTATACTGGAATTTCGTAACATTAATAACCTTGTATCAATAGAAAAACACTATTTCGATGTATATTCTCCAGAATATAATATATGAAAAACTCTAGGTAGTCCTAATAGAGGTAAAGGGTAAATATATCTAGAAGCCACAGTAGATAAAATACGTTTAGCTAATAAGAAAACAGCTAAATCTTCAGAAAATTTAGGCAAAATGTCGACAGATCAAACTAGTGATATAAAAATTAAGGTAGCTAATGTGGAAACTCAAACTACTACTGCATATTATGCTATTAGAGCCGTAGCCCGTGCTTTGTCCATTAATCAAAGATATATTAAACATTATATTTATTTAAATTAAGATAGACCTGTTTTAGATAAGTATACTTTTAAATTAATTAGTTGTCACGACGCAAATTTTCATTATTTTAATAATCCTTCATTTAAATCGCAGCAGCTTATCATCATAAGTGAGGAACGATGGCTCGATTCATCGAAAGTAGCCTGACCTGCTTCGATAGGATTGTAGATAACGCCTGACGAGGGATTAAAAGATTGAAAAACGCCTGAGCTTTGGGGGGAAACAGCTCCGCAGGGTCATCTCTGCACTCACGCACGTCTTGTCAACGTGACGCTCGGGAACCGACGGGAAGACTCTGCGCGGGCATACTGACGAATCCAGGCGATAGAAAGGTTTGGATCGACTGTGACTTGCGAGACTCGACAAAGTCGTGGCGGACGCTCAGAAATCAAGCTTAACAATATGCACATAGCGTAACAGTCACGGACTGCTGCGCAGAGACGAGAGTCAGGACGGCACATGGCTACACACCATTGACGGGAGAATTGCGAGCAATTTTGTTCAGCTTGCAGCTCCTAGCCATCCCCACGCCTGTGCGTTGACTCGAGCGCAGCGAGGCCAGCCCGCCGCAGGCGACCCCCGGTAGGGCCGCCGGAGGCATATCGGGGATGTGAGAGATGAATGAAGCCTCCGGCGGCCAGCGCACGCGCCACCTTTGAAAAGACGCGGGGCATTTTCACGCAATCAGCTCCGTTCAAATTTACACAGACCTGCGAGCCGACGAGCCTATAGTCATCAAGTTTCTCATCGTATACATGGCCCTCGCCACAAGGACCGCTTTGGGATGGTCTAGTAGCCAATAAAGCCGTGAAGAACGAGCAAGAAGAAAAAAGAAGAAAGAAAAAAAACCTTTCGGACGGACATTACAGGAAGCCTGAGAGGGAGCAGGCAAAGTCACTGAGTAAGAAGGAGGAGACCAGGAGAAAAGAGGATGAGTCAAAGCATAAAATTTTAAAGGAGAAAGAAAAGGCGAGAGAATATAAGAAAAACAGAAAAGAGAGGCAGAAGAAGGGGAAAACGAGAAAAGTGAAAATAGAGACGGCCGAGCGGCTAAAGAGGACACGGGCGCTAGAAACGCGAGGCTGGCCAAACTTGTCGCAGCATATTCATCCGTCAATAAGCCACCCTCCAGAGTGGAATTCCCTTTTGGCATAGGGTGTATTTTGACGTGACAAAACTGCCATGAATCCGGGCGGGTGGTTCAAAGGCGCCGATACTCGTTGATGACGGTTTGCCAAAAAAAAGAAAAAGAAAAAAAAAGCGGTGCTCAGAAACCGGGCAAAGCTGTCCCAGGCTTTAGCGACAGCACACTCAGTTCTCAAAAAGGAAGCGGTCGTCAACAAAACTTGCAATAAACCCATGGGCAACCGGCGGAACTTGGCTGGGGAGGGGATCGGCGGAGTAGACACAGTGTGTCATGTCTATTAATATCGCTGCGGCGCCGACCCGCCACGTTGTGTCTCGAGTGTCAAAGTGTGGCGGCCGGGACATCCCGTCCCCATGTGTGCCTCGCGACGGAAGGCCATCCGACGAGTTCTGCGGCGGTTCGGATCTGCAGAGTCGTGGCGGCGACTCCTCAATGTGCTTGACTCGCTCAGCGTGCCATTGCGGCAAGAGCGCTGCGTCGGACAAGCGTGCTTGGACGCCATCGAGACCAACCTCGTAGCGCTTGAGAGCCATAGAAAGGTCTCAATCTGGGATATAGACGCGATCCCGTGCATTCTGGCTTGTTAGAGTGAGTCATGAGCTTGCCATTCTCAAGCCACAACTTGTGACGGGCGCTCCGACCGTCAGCCTATGATCGATCAGTGGCAAGGACGAGGCAAGATGCCGCAGAGTTGCAGGGTTGCAACGCGCATTACCAAAGCGGGCAATAGTGGCGAAGAGGGTTGGTCAATGCAGCCCGCCTTGTTCCAACGTCGAGACTTGTCAGCGTTGCACGAGGAACCTTTCCGCGTGGAGCAGTCTTCTTGACTATGTCTCTTGCTCGTTTTCCCATCTTCTTCGTTGGTGCTTCGGGCGCGTCGCCATGCACGATGAAGCCGGCAGTTCTCCACCGACGCAGGGCTGTTCACATGCAACTGGCAGATGGGACTCGTTTCCGAGATGGTGTTGTCTCTGTCCCTTCGTGAGACGGGACTGAATCCGATGAACTTTCTGATGCCCCTGTCCTGTCGCATGGGATTTGGCGCGCACACACTCACCGCCGCCACTTCGGCCGAATGCAGTCCAGACGCATCTCGTTGAACGGATCTCGCGGCAGGATGGCGTCATCGCTTTTCGTCGTCTTACTGGGCGGGCATGATGACTAAAGTCCCCTCTTAGAGCTTGCCCTAGCAGATGGGCAGCTCACGCTGCGCCAATCACGACCCTTGGAAATATGAGGCGACAGGTGGCCGTAAAGTGGACACGCACTCAGGATGCCTGAGGCTCGACCCAGTCATCTGCCAGACGGGCAGATGAAAGACATAAAGTCTTGGGCCAGACTTGGCAGTCCGAACCAGGTGTTTCTTGGCGTGACATTAGGGCAAGGGACTGGACTTTTCGGAGAAGAACTAAACCCCCCGGTGCTTCCCCCCAAAAGCAAAGATCACGATATCCCCGCAGCCAGTCCAACGAACGAGGGAACGAGGGAACGAGGTGCGAGATGCGGTGTGCCAACGATAGAACTTGCGGCCGGCTGTCGGCGAAGAGATCATCTGGCTCAAACGCGCAATCGCAGCGCCGAATTCCATCATCACGGCTGCGGTGCCGATAGCTTCGCTGTAAAGCTCGACTCGAAGACGTTGCGCTTCGCCTCACTGATGCTACGTGCATGATGGGCTGGACATGGGTGCGAAACCGCCAAGTTGTTCGCCAGGGATCGGAACTGTGCTTGACGCAGGGGTCGGGCTTTTGCTGGGGCTTCGCCATACTTCGGGCAGTAATGTCTCCCTGTCTCGCAGCCAATAAATGACACCATGTTGCAGATGTCAGCGAACATCTTCCCAGAGGTTTGACAGGACCTCACACCGCGGCGGCCGTTGCAACTGAGCGCAAAGGGGCCGGCTTCTCCGCATTATGCGCTTGATCGTCGATTTGCCACGGGTCGGGACGAGTAGATCCACGGCCGGACTTTACGGGATGTGGGGGATCGGAAAAGGAAAAAGAGCTCGAGGTTGACATTTGCTGGCCGTTTCCACGTCGCTTGTGATGCCCAAGGAGGGAGGCATGGGAAACGAGAACAGCCAGGCGGACAGGACATGGCGAGGTCGGTTGATTGTAGCGACTGTCCGATGGACACAGTTGTAATGTAGCGCTTGAGGTGAAAGCCCTCGGACGAGCATACAGGTTGTAGATGCTGTCTGATACACAGTTTGCTTTGTTTTGTACAGTGACCCAAGATCCCGCGCCTCGAGCCCTCCCGGATCGCGCGGCGCCGGTTCCGCACCTTCCCCGCATAGCAGTGCTTATGGTATGCCGATATGCATATGCACCACCACCACCACCTCATCCACTCAGAACAAACACACACCTCGCGTGTGGGCGGTTCCTGGCTCGAGTGGCTGACGGAAAGAATTCATGATATTGGACTGCTCGTTCAACACCGTGTAAGAGTTCACTCCACTTTACACCGACTGTGAGAAAAAAAACAAGTTTTATCATACTCCAAAGAGAGGGCCCAGGAACACTCCTGATGCGCTCGTTTCCATCTTGGTCGCAAGCATTGCTCGTTGTAGAAACTTCCTACGGGACAGCAACAGCTGCTGGTACAGAATCTCGCGAACGAGAGTAGGAAAGGGATGTTTTTCCCGACATGGCTCGAGAGGATTCGCTGCGAGAGCGTTGCTTGTAAATCTATAAGAACAACGGATCGGACTTGTTGCGTGGTCGGGAAGTCGGACGGGTCACCAAATTTCTGCGTCTGAGCATAATCACGAGATCGACGTTGGCTTTTTTGAGTCAGCAACATCCCATCCGCAAAACACCTGCAGCGACTCGCAGTGCCGTAGCTGGGTGTGCCGTCATATTCCGTTTCGTGTCAGTACCATGAGAGGCCGGCGACGGGCAGAGATGCGTTTCTGACAGATTTGTGCTCCAGTTCCAGTCCCAGGAGACTATACGTGCGGCAATGCTTGCCGTCAGCATGGCCCTTGCGCCGGCGCTTGCCATTGCGGCCGGCCTGGTCGTCGGCATCGTGGCATGCCAGCAGCTGTACGCCATCCTGTTCCACCCGCTGCGCAAGATCCCCGGACCGTGGCTGCCGGCCGTGACGTCGCTCTGGATCCGCTGGCAGCGATGGCACGGGCGGCTCTCCTTCACGGCCGACGAGCTGCTGAGCAAGTACGGGCCCGTGGTGCGCATCAGCCCCAACATGGTCCTCATCAACGACAGCTCGTCCCTGAACCCCGTCTTCGCGCGCCAGGACCTTGACACGGCGCCCGAGTCGATCCGCGCCCTGCGCGTCGGCGGCCACGACTGGACCGTCACGATTGCGCGCAACCAGATCGCCAGACAGCGCCGCCAGCCCGTCATGCAGGCGACGACCAACAAGGCCCTCAAGTACTGGGACCCCATCTTCAAAGAGTACCTGGAGACCTTTATCCGCAACCTGGGCAGGTCGCGCGGCACGTCGTCCGAGGACATTGTGCACCACCTCCGCATCGTCACCCTCTCCAACTCGCAGGTCGTCATGGCCGGGTCGCAGGCCAAGCTCGCTCCCGGCAACTTCCCCCACACCGTGGGCGAGTACAACTTCCTCGTCGTGTGGCGGCTGTGTCTGCCCGAGTGGATGTTCACCTGGCTGCGGCACACGCCCTTCAAAAAGGCCAGCTTCCGCGTCCACTCCAGTAAGGCGCTGTACGATTTCGGCGAGAAGATCTGCGCCGAGGCCCAGCGCCAGGACCCTGAGGACCCCGACGAGCACAAGTCCGTGTACCAGCTGCTCATGGAGAGGCAGGAAAAGGGCGGCCAGGACTGGACCCATGCCGAGATCAGCGCCGAGATGGCCGGCCAGGTGCTCGCCGCGACCGAGACCACCTCGTCGGCCCTGGCCTTTATCTTCTACGAGCTGGCCAAGAACCAGAGCGCCCAGCAGGACGTGTATGAGGAGGTCCACAGCGCCCACTGCGATGGCTTCAAATCGGATGACTTCCCGCTGCTGGAGGCGTGCATCATGGAGGGCCTGCGCTTCCGCCCCCCCGTGGCCCTGACCGGCAGTCGGCTGGTGCCCAAGGGCGGCCTGGACGTCCTCGGATACTACATCCCCGCCGGCACGGTACTCACGACCCAGTCGCTGTCCATGAGCCGCCAGCGGCCGGACCTGTTCCCCAACTACAACGTCTTCGACCCGACCCGATGGCTGGACCAGGACCTGCTCTCCGAGCGCCGCCGTCACATTGCGCCCTTTGGCGTCGGCGCCCGCAAGTGTCCCGGCGGCAACATGGCGCTGTACCAGATGCGTCTCATCCTGGTCATGGCCCTGCGGGAATTTGTCGTCACCGTCGCGCCCGAGACCACGCCGGACTCGATGGCGCCGTTTGAGGCCAATGGCTTCCGGTCTCGTTTCGACAGGTGCGATTTGATCTTTACGCCGCGCTCCGAGAAGTCCTTGTGAGCGTTGGCCCGGGGTGGAGAGGTGGGATTTGATATCCGTCGAAGCGCATAGGCTGTAGCCACTGCCAAGAACTATTAGCTTCGAAGGGACGTGTTGGCAAGCCGAGGAGGGGCGTGGTAGACAAGAATGTCGCGCAAGGGCTACAAAGTCAGCACGTTCGGTCAATTTGGACAGGCTCCTGCAATGGCAATGACAAGGGTTCCAATCTTTACTGCGGACGTGACGAATTGCGCGTGCTGGTTGGGATAACCACACTGTTGCTTCAAAGTCCCGGCCCATCCAAGCACAACCGAGCGCGCTGGGTGTTTGTAAACGTGTCCCAAGATGTCGCGTTTGATCTGCTGACAAGCAGAGCGCTGTCTATTCGGTAGCTGAGTGCATTTGAACTTCGTGTGATGAAGCCACAATCAGGCGAGCGCTGCAGCATGGCTCGCGAAGTCTCGAGCCCCTGTCAGATCTCCCGCGGCGACAAGACCACATCACCACACGTGCTGCCCACAGTCTTGACTGACCGCAGTAGCTGCCCAAGTTGAACGGCAAGACTTCGAGCGGCAGCGCCGCCGGATGCATATCAAAGATACGAGTTATAAGTTGTGCCTCCGACGGGCCGGCCTCGCTGCGCTCGAGAAACTGCCGTCCAGGAAATGCCCTTAACATATGGCGTACTTCGAGCGGAGCGAGGCCGGCCCGCCGCAGGCGACCCCCGGTAGGGCCGCCGGAGGCATAACCGCAGAGCAAGCATCGCGTTTGACTATCACCACCATTTCTCGATGACCGTTCGTTCATCCATTAAAAGTCCCTCTCACCGCGCTCAATAGCAGTACGGGCATTGGGCTTTGCAGGACCGGCGTTCCCATACCAGGGATAAACCCTATCTCGCCGTGGGCGTCGACCAGCGTGCAGCCGCATCGCACGCTCGTCTCGTCATTCGCCAACGCAAAGAGCCCACGTTCCCGTGTACTGGCAGCGCGTGCGCCACGGGACAAGTGCCGCGCCCCAGATGTTACGGGACGCCTGCGCAGATGAGAGTGCGATGTCTGACGCCTGCCGCTCAGACCGGCTCGCGCGAGAACTGCCATGGTAGATAAAAACCCCGGGAGGCAGTGTCAGTGGTCAGCGCCAATCGGCAACCGTTTCGTCAACGCCACGCGAGCAGCTCACGGCCATTCGGGGACACATCACAAGCTTTTCCCCTCCGCCGGCAACCACCACCTCCCCCCACCTGAGAAACCCCCCCCCTTGCTCTGGCCTGACCGTTCTGTCGGGATGTGCCACTTGCTCTCATGGCGCTCGGATATGCCAGAGCTGCCGGGGCTGCGACAGAGCTGGCATGCGCGGCTCCCGAACGATCGGCGGTGCGGTGCGGTGCCAGCGGCCAGCGCAAGACGTAGCCGGATTTGTCTTGGAGCCAACGGTCGTGGGACGTGAGACAGGGGGCGGAGCAAGCCGCGCAGGGGTCACGGCCCCAGGACAGGCCAACAGAATCCGTGGCTCCCCTGCCCTTTGCGGGCCTGAGTCTCGGAACTTTGTGTCGGAATGAAACGCGCACAGGTGAGGCTGTCAGCTCTGGCATCTGATGGCGATGATCTCACCTGGGGGCACGAATGCCTCCGGCGGCCCTACCGGGGGTCGCCTGCGGCGGGCTGGCCTCGCTGCGCTCGAGGTGCTGCTCTTCGCAATGTCAAGGGTCCTTCGAGCTTCAGCCTGCAGCAGCGCCGCCGGGGGCACAACGGCGTGCTGCTGGTCGATGACGTTGCGTGGAAGTGAGGGCGCTGCAATGCATGCATGCATGCATGCCTGACCCAGCCCGTCGGCGCCCACAGTTCCCTCGCGGCGGCGGCAGCGCCACGATAAGCCTAAACGACAGAGGAGGGCAGCCAGGGTGTCTGGCGTGACGTTGACCATCTCGCGCTCCCCTTGTTTGACGCGGCTTGCGCTGATGATGAGAGCTGACGACTACATTCTCGGCTGCATTGCGCGACAATTGGCCAGCCGCGGGCGCCATCTTTGCTTAACGACGAAGGGGGAGTGGGTTTCGTGAGGCTTGCGCCGCGCCCGCTTGACTGCAACGCGTTAGACGCATCGAAAATGACACTGATTGGGAAAATTGATTCGACACCCACAGGGTAAAAAAAAAGGGCGTTTTGGCTGAATTGGAAGCAAGATGCGCCAGCAGGGTTGTTGTGCGCACTATACGACCAACAAGCTTGAGAGAAACCCGCTGGCAATAAACCAGGCACGATCGGGCACTACCTTTTCTGTGAGGAGGAATCATGTACTTGACGTGGTGACGAGCCTCTGCGTTGGTGGATTGGGCAAAACACGATATATAGCGCGGATGGTGCGCGCTTCTTCGGACGAGCGAGCCCTCCTGCTTGGCCATTCACTCTCGGCATCCAGCCTCGCTCGATCGTCTGTGTACACGTACCGGCTTGACGAGCCCAGCAGCAGCTCCCATCACCACCACCACCACCACCACCACCACCGCATCTCCCGCCAGCATCGTCAACTCCACCCCCGGAGAGGAACCCCCCAGAAATTCCCCCGCGGCCATGGACTTTAGCAACCCCGGCCATCTCGTCGGCTTCGGCCCCAATGCCAACTGCACGCTCGACACGTGCCCGCTCCAGCTGAGCGCGTACAAGTACCGCCCGTCGCTGCCGGCCAACGCCAGCTTCATCGCCTTCTTCGCGCTCGCCATGAGCATCCACATCGTGCTCGGGATCCGCTGGAAGCAATGGGGCTTCATGGCCTGCATGATCCTGGGCTGCCTCGTCGAGATTGTCGGCTACGCGGCCCGGCTGGTGCTGTACAAGAACCCATTCAGCTTCATCGGCTTCATCATCCAGATTGTCTTCATCACCTGCGGGCCCATCTTTTACACGGCGGCCATATACGTGACCCTGTCCAAGACGTGAGTCAGATCTTTCTTTTTTTTTTTTTTTTTCTTTTCTTTCCCTTTCATGCATCCAAGGCTCGGGTCGCAGCAAAGCGGCAGAGAGAAAAAAAAAAGGAAAAGAAAAGAAGAAAAATGAAGGGAATTGAGCAGGGGAAAAAGACAAAAAACAAAGCTGAACCCAACGAGCAGTATTTACCACCTCGAACCTCAGTTCTCCAGGTTCAAGCCCACGCTCTTCTACTGGATCTTCATCCCCGCCGACGTGCTGTGTCTGGTGCTCCAGGCCGCGGGCGGCGCCCTGTCGACCAACAGCAACGGCTCGAGCAACACGGGCATCGACATCACCATGGCCGGCCTGATCCTGCAGGTCATCGTCATCTTCTTCTTCATCGTCGCCTTTGCCGACTACATGATCAGCTATGTGCGGCGCACCAGCGGCACGACCCGGCTGGCCACGCGCGTGCGCGTCTTCCTGGCCTTTCTCAGCCTGGCCATTACCCTGATCCTCGTCCGGTGCATCTACAGAGCCTACGAGCTGAGCCAGGGCTACCGCGACTCTGACCTCATCACGGACGAGACGCTGTTTATTGTCCTGGAAGGAGTGTATGTTGACCCTCTTCTCTCTGTCTCGCTCGCTCGCTCCCCCACCTGGAATGCCGATTGTGCCGTGCGTGCGTTTTTTGCTGACAGTCATGGCCCAGATTCATTCTCGTGTCCGTGTACACGCTTTGCATCGGCCACCCGGGGCTGCTGTTTGACGGGGAGAAGCACAAGCTGCAGGCGGCGGGCGATGCGGGAGAGAAGCCTTGACGCGCCCGGTGACGGATCGCCCGCCCCGTTGATAGACTCGTTTCCTGGGTGCTTATAGACGGCACCAGTGTTATAGATGTACTTGGCGTGTTCTCTGGTATAGCGACTTGACTTGACTTAATGATGCATTGATCCCCCCGTCGTTTGGTTGCAGCTGATGTCACAGAGAAATGATGTGCCTGGGTAAGCTGTGTGCCAAATAATGCCTCCGGCGGCCCTACCGGGGGTCGCCTGCGGCGGGCTGGCCTCGCTCCGAGCTGCTTGTATATTTATTTATAAATACCATAAACAGGACTACGAGCTTGCGAGGCCAGCCCGCTGCAGGCGACCCCCGGTAGGGCCGCCGGAGGCAACACAACAAAGATGCGTGTGTTATCTCTTGTTTTGGCATTGCGCCCCCGGCGGATTGTCGAACGTACCTTACGTAGGGTTTTGAGAGCATTGTTAGCCCCGCGACTTTCATGGATAAACGGAAACAGAAAGACTGTCACCGTCCTGGCAAGGGACTGAGCCCTAGTTGTGTGTGCTACTTGGCATATCCTCGGAATGATGGCGGCCTCTGAGCTGCGTCGCTGGAGATGGGGGCGAAGAGGGCACACCGTGTTCGTGTCCTCCAACAAAGTCACTGTGACTGACTGGTTTTCACAGCGTTCAAGAGATGAGAGAGCGGTGAGAATGGGAACATCTACTATTCTCAGAAACGGCTCGTCAAACGGTGAAATTCCTATCGAGACTTTTGCGCTCGCTTGTGGTTGTTTGCTGCTTTGATCATCTCCCGGATGCCACACACTTTGCATCGTCACCAGAAACGCGTGGACTGCGCAACAACATTGCTGCCGGGGAACGACGAATCATACATGCATTTGCCTCCTTTTGTTTTTTCATTCCCCAACATCCTACTTCTGCTCTGCGCTCCCACAATCGCCCCGTGAGAAGGGCATTGGGAAGAAAAAGGGAGAGGGACAGCCACCAAAAAAAAAAATGAAATAACTGCATGCCCGTAGTCGTTGAAGAAAAACACAGACTGCTCGTGGTTGCGTTGGGGCCAGTTGCTTCATCCCGACGAATCAATTCAATTCAATAAAGAAACAACCTCTTCTTGGCGTCGGCCACCACCCAAGCCAAGCCCTCCTGCAAATTGCTCCCTGTCATGGCGCTGCACCGCAAAATGTGCCATTGATGCGTACGAATGTCTCGCAAACGCAGCGACTGCTGCCCTGTCAGTCAAACCCGGCCAAAACGAGACGAGCAAAGTTTGTGTCAAAAAACACACATACATTGAGAATCTCCTGTTCATCCATACACCCTTCCACGTCCGTCTTGTTTGCAAAGATCAGTAGGCTCGCCCCAGATAGCCGCTTCAGAAATTGGTCGTCAACGTTGCGGTTTTTCTTTCCGCCAGGAGGCATCACTCTCTCTGCTCAAAACGCACCTCTTCAAGCAAGAGACCATGCAGTTCGTCTCTGCAATCCTCTATCCTCAGACGGTCTGTCGCGTCGACGACCCAAATCAGGGCGTCCGTCTTCTCAAAGTAGTTGCGCCAGTACGACCTCAGAGTCTTTTGGCCACCGACATCCCCTGCCTTTCATGAGCGTCCTCGTTCTCTGCACGGGTGGGGGGTCGCAAGATTCCCACTCACAGATGTTCAGCTTGTATCTGGCATCATTGCGTCAGCAGCCAGTCTCGGGCTATCGGAGAGAGATCACCAAAGCTCCCCTCCCGCTCACCCGTCGTGTTCTATTGTCTTGATGATGAAGCCCAGCGTCGGACTGACTGTGTTGACGTCTTCACCCATGATCTTCTTGACTATGGTCGTCTTCCCTGCGTTGTCGAGGCCACTTGGGAAAAAACGCTGTCAGCAAATGGACATGTCCGTGGGGCAGCAGCGTGAGACGACGCAAAGCGCCGGGCCGCGCACAGCATCAGTATCCTCATCTCCTTGTCCTTGAGACGGGCTTTTCGCAGGATGGACAGCATTGCATTCGATCTCGGGTTCAGGAACACGGATGCCTAGTCTCTGGCGCTCGCATTGCGAAAGCAGTCTTCCACGTTTTGCCCCACCAACCGTTGCCCTCTTTCAGCGCGCACGCGCAGCACCGCAGCTTTTTGATCGTGCCAAGGTTGAGCTGCCTCGTCTTTGAATCCACCCGTGCTTTTGGTCAAAATCGCGCTCTTTTCGGGTAAGGCGACTGAATCTGGCATCCCAGAAAAGGTCACCGCGTCATTTATGGTACACCAAGGAGCGTTTCATGGTCAGCTTTGCAAAATACTATGCGACTTATTCGCTTTCATGTCCCGCCAACCTGCCAGATATACTGCAAAGAATTCCACTCCCTACAAAACTTCTTCATGTACGTAGCCATGTGTTGCGCATACCAAATGCCTTCATATCCTTGTAGCAATTTTGTCTCTTCACTTTTGGCAGCATGCTGGCAAATCAACAGCACACACAATGGTGACCATGGCAGTCCGAAAGTGTTGGTTGATAAAAAAGGTCAAAGTCAACCAACAAGATGATAACCACACGCGAGGCCCTGAGCGCGCACAAATACAAGAGCGCGCGGAAAAACGGTCGCGTCATCTACGGACCTGGACAAATGTTCGTCACAGGCGTAATGCAACACTCCCAAACGGCTAGATGAGACCAACAGCTGTGAAGCTGCTCATCTAGTGTCATTAAAGTGTTTCGAAATTTGGCAATCTCTGCAAAGTCGAATCTCTCAAACAGATCGCTTTCCCAACTCGAGGCTTTCCCATCATCAGCTTGCCGTGGCTCGACAGACTCGGCGTACAAGTGGGTATATTGTCGAAGGTTGCGTGTGGCACTTTCCTCGTAGATGCCATTAGTATCGTCACAATGCCAACCATGGTCGATTAGACCTTGATGATAGGGTGATATGGAACGCATAATGCGATCCATCAAGGCCGAAGCGTACATCTTTCCCGCATGATCAGGATGTATCACCAGTTGAAGGCGGCCCAAGAAATTCGACCAAGGGAAATCAATGCCATATGCCTCATTGGAACGGAAGTCTGTGACGAAGGCGAACCCGACGACAGCGGCGACTGGGTTTGGGTGGTCCATTAGGTAACGAGAAAATTGCTCATAAACCTCTTCGGAGTCCTTGGGCCATTTGCTCCGGTCCAAAAGATCCACCGTGGATGGTGTCGCAACGATGAAGGGCCGCTTATCTGATTGACATGCCTCGAAGATTGTCGCCACAGCTTCAGGAGTCATGATGTCGGCCCCCAAAACTCGGCCACGACCCTTCTTGCAGGCGTTGAAGATATTCGCAATCTGAACGAAATCAGACTCCACTGCGGGCCGAATGTTACATTTTGCGTTCTGTGATTCCTTCTCCCCGGCCTTTTCTACAGTTTGAAGAGGATGTTCTCTTTTCAGTGCCGCAAGTCTCTCTAGGCGATTCTGTTCTTTCAATATCTGCCACTCTGAAGTCATGTTCGCTTGCCGCCAGGCAATATCGTGGAAGCCCCGGCGCGGCCCTGATGCAAGGGATTGCAAAGTATCTGGTTGGGGGTGAGGCAAAAGGAATTCTCCCTTTTCGGGATCTATTTCACAATGCGCCAGGGCTATATCGCCAAGCTGCGCATGAGGAATCAGGACATTGCACGGCTCTGGGGTCTCAGGCGGCCGATCATCAGGCGAGTGCTCGAATCTCTTTGCGCCTGTTTGTTTTTGCTCGTCGCATTCCTTAGAGACACTCGGATCGTAGAAAGCCTCGTCCGTTGGAGAGCAGGATCGAATGCTGCTCACGCTCCAGCTGCACACCTCAGAAAAACTGAGTGATCGGACTTTGACATTAGAGCCGAAGACGGCCTCTATGACGTGTAGTGGTGCCGGCAAAGGTATTTCAGGGGTCGCAGAAACAGATTGTTGGCTTTTTTGTGCACATACTCTTCCATTCGTAGAGATCCTTTCATTCGCAGTGTCGCCTTTGTTTGCGGTCGCGCTCCTGTCTGGGGAGACGGTTTCTTTCGCAGGGACGCTCTCGTTTAGAGTAGCGCCTTCGTCTGTTGGATCACTCTTCGTTACAGAGCCGATCCTCTTTTCTGGGACACTCTTGTATCCAGATGCGCCTTCTTCTGATGGAACACTCTTCGTTGCAGAGCCACTTCTCTTTGCTGGGACGCTCTCGTTTTCAGAAACGTCTCCGTCTGTCGGGTTACTCTTCGTTGCAGAGACTTTCTTCTTTGCGAACTCAGAGACGCTTTTGTCTTCTAAGACGCTCTTGTTAGCAAGGACGTTGTTGTCTCCAAAGACACTCTCATTTGCAGAGACGCAGTGATCTGCTGAGACATTCTCATTTGCAGAGGCGCTGGCTTTTTCAAAGCTCGAGTCATTGTCTCTGTAGTTTATAGAGCAAGGAGGTGGCTCAGACACAGTCACCGGAGCAGCTACAACGTCAATGTCAGACTGCTGTGGAAGCTGTATCTTCGAAGGGCTTTCAAGTACTGCAGGGCTGGGAGGTTGGTCCATGGTCTGGCTTGAACAGGGGTCGGATCCCTCGCGATCCTCGGCCAGACGTGCTGGTCGAATCGAGATCCAAGACTTCATTTCGTTGCATATTCTCGATAATTCATCATTCTGGGACATCTTGGCCGTCGAGCAGCCCATTTCCGAGGGGGTAGCCACGGCTTTGCTGGAATTGCACGCAGACATGGAAACTCAACAGAGAGGCGAGGTGATGGCACCAATATGAGGAAAATTTTGGGAGAGGATGGTCAAGGATCAAAGGACTCCAAAGGACGGGGGGGGGGGCGCAGATCAAGCACACCTTAGCCGTGCTCGGAGTGCGTGCAGCTGCCAGACGTGATTGTCAGCTGCCGCGAGCGTTTGCCATTTGTCTTGCGTGATACAGCTGCCAGGCTTTGCAGCTCTGATCACGGACACGGGAAGAGACAAAATTCATGCCATCCGACGGCTGTGGAGCGTGAACTTAGCAGGAGCCAAAGACGACAGATGCAGATGTTTATATTCAATTAATGACTGGCTGACTGGGCTAAGTCGGGTATGCTGAATCGCGAGTTTACCCTGATCAACATTTTAGACCTTCATCCAAACACTTTCTTGATCTGGGCCGAAATTCCGTGTGTAGTCGTGGAATCTGCCCTGCGTTTTTGCTCAGCTACTGATCTTCACCACAGCGACTTCTGCTGCGCTCCGGGTACAATCGCCGGCTTGCTGTGACCATTCCATCGTTCTTTTCCTAACCTCGGGAAGAATGTCCATCAGCACACGGTTGCACTAAAATCCAATGGCCGTCTCCTCAGACGCGCGGCATCTGAACAATGAGCCACGGGAGTGCCTGGCCACCCATTTTTCAAGTGTGCCTTAGGACACCTGATTGCACTTTGGGTCCTCGAGAAAGCGGTAGGAGCTACGGTGACGACGCTCCTTCCTCACCACTTGCTCAACCGACTGATTTCTGCCCCACGTCCCTCCTTCCAGAATCAGACTTTTGTTGCAAAGCAGATTGGAATCTGAGACTTTCGATCCGGACGTCCGCTCCCAGCTTGCAGTTGTGTATCAAAACTGTCGGTTGTCTTCAACATCGGGCGACCTTGCTGACCACAAAGCCATCGCATCCTGCCATCTCAAACCCAAAGTTGAGGCTTTCGTCAGCTCGCGACGCCTCGCTTGTCTCAGCCGGTAAAACATGTGGGATGGCGGTCCTTTCGGGAGGTGGTGGCCGGCCATCGTTAGAGTGACAAGGCCTTGTTACCGGAAACCGTGTCTGGCATATCACTCGGCAACTAAAACCTTGACTCGGGCGTCGAAACTCATTTGAGGTCCTTTCAGCCGCCCAATCTCTCGCGCTTTAGCGAAAAAGTTTCATTACAGCAGATATTTGAGATTCATGGTCGTCACATCAAGACCGGGAATTCTGCGCTGCATAAGGAGCTGTTGCATGACTGAATCAGTGGCGTGATGGCTTAGCAAATGGTCCCTGGGGAAAGCGCAACTTATTTTCCTTTTCTTGGATTCTCCGGACTTTTGTTGATTTCCGGGAAGGTCACAACCACCTTCTTTCAGGCACCTATGCATGAATAACCGGGTCCCGGTGGAAGATCCAGAGCTGATCGTGCCGAACATGCTTGCTCCCAGTCTGTCTCAAAAAGCGCCATCGCCCTTGAACCCAGCGTTTTCATGTATCAGACATGCAAAGACCTGAATTATGCAGCTCGGAGCTGAGTCAGAGAGAATACGACACGTCTGAGATAACGGAGTTGGTGACTGCGTCAACTCGGTAGGGGATCTTCCGCCATCAGCAGCTGACATCACGAGTCGCCTACTATGAACGACCAACCCGCAAAGTTTCACCACTTGGATAGACGACATAACGATTCGCAGGTAAGATCCGACCAGAACCCGCTCGTTCGTGACATCATGTTGATCCGTGCTCAGAACCGATCTCGTCTATGGGATGGCGAGTCAGCAAATGGGGGACGTGGCCTGAGGTCTCATTATACGCAAGACAATGTTCCATGGGAAAACACCTCGATTTCACGGATACATCGCAAATCAAGCTACGTGTCAGATTTTCCAGGAACAAGTGAAGGAGGCATCAGCATTAAGCCAGATTGCACCTGTGACGGACGATTTCTGTATTTTCCTTGGCAATCGTCAAAAGCCTAGGCTGGCTGTTCGAACATGTGTTGGACCCCGATTACAGGCCTAGCTGGACCCCAAAATTTTAAGCGACAAGCCTTGCAGCGAGTTTTTGTCGGGATCATCACGCTAATTGCTTGGCCTCGAACTTTGGGTTCGCCATGTGAATCACATTTCCTGCGGGCTTCGCATCATGTTTCACCACCGAATCACGCCGTGCGACCATACTTTCCCGACGACCATCGTACGCGTCATACATTGAGGTTGGGGTCTATGCCAGGTTCAGACGGCAATCGGCAAAAAATGACAGTCCGGGGTATCATGATAGGAAAGCGAATCGGTGAATATTTTCGTACAACTTGCTCGCCGCGGACGGGCAGATAGCTCCCGTGTGGTGACTAGGGCATCTGCAACGACAACAAATATGGCTTTTCGGGTCGGCAGCGCCAAATGACTTGCCAGCCATGAAACAAGCCGATGCATTGGAAGACGAAATATTCGACTCGCATGTCTTCGTCGAAACGTTCGTTTCGTCGAGTATGCACGAGTTATCGAAAAGTGTGCCGATTGTTAGCCTTCTTCACGTGGTTCGGGGTGAGGATCAGCATTGCAAAAAGAGCGTGGGCCAAAGCATCATCGCCCGAGGTATAGCACACGTTGCAAGCCTTGTCGGTACGGCGTTGACATAAGTGTGACGGAGAACGATTCGGAGATCGCACCCCCAGTCTTTGCCGTGACGAGCATCCCGCCCTCACGAGATTGGCGAACATGGTCGTGTCGCAAAAGCACACATGCAAGCAATCGATGCTTCTAAAAATAAAATAGAAAGGGCCCCTGTGTCTGTAACACCAATGCAGGGTGGAACGAGACATTTCCCACTGCGATGGCATACATAAGGGATTCGATACGAGCAATGGTTCTTTGGGCGAAACTATGGCAAAGAGCATGATGACTGCTACAGGACGTCGTGCTGCGCTTGGCTGTTCGAACACGATGAGCCCAACACCAGCCCTTCCCCCGATCTCAGCTCCACGAAACTGCACGACGGCGTGTCTGCCTCACCGCATCGCTCTAAAAGCTGTTGCTGGTGAGCGACGGCGTCCTTCAGAGTGTATTTCGTCCTCTGCAGAAAAGGGGCAAGCAAGCCTCCTCCTTTTTTGACCTCATCATGGGTGGGAATCCAGTAGCGCGCGTTTGTAGCTGCTGCGGCTCTCGCGGCATTCAGAGCGCCAAGATTCAGTTGCTTTGCCATCCATATGCGCACGTCGTGCAGACCATGCAATAGGGCCAAGGTGTTGAGCCCAGATGATTTCGTGGCTGCTGCCAGGTCGTCACTGTTGATGCCGTGAGGCGAGTATATCACGGCTTCAGCTCCGTCACCCGCTTGCAGATCGAACGCTATAAGGACAGCGGCATGGTAATACAGAGCGTTGTCGGGTGTGATGACTCTCCCGATGGCAAGCCAACCGGGCAAAGACGATCCGACGGCCGTCAGCTGTGACCACGGTTCGCCGCAACTTAATGCCGGCGTAGTAATAACTTGATCAAAGAATTTCCAGCTGCGAATCAGATCGGCAGCAACATCAGCGGCGTATATGGGCGTCGCGCGAGGCAGCTCCATCAAAGTATCTTTGTGACAATGATCGGTGAACTCGTGCGAGATCACGACAGCGTCAATGAGAAATTCTCGCTCAGCAACGGCGCCGCTGCCAACTGCACATGCGTTATTGGTCGGGACAGTGGATTGCTCAATTTCTGCGAGCACGGAGTTCAGGTCGGCTATGGTTGCTATGCTCGGAGCAACGACGTGCCATTGGGTACTGAAGAACGATGCGACGTCGCTCTGAGGGCCTCGTAGCCAAGGATCAATAAGAATATTGAACCGAGTGCGGCCAGGGGGTACGTTTTCCGAAGAGGGATACGGCAGCTGAAGAAGCCATGTCGTATCCTCATTCAGATGCGTAAGTATGGGACGTGGCATGGCGTTGATCAATTCTGCCCAGCGACGTTTTTCGGCAACTTGCAGCACGCTGGACGGTGACACAGGATCCACGTCCGGCTCATGAACCGACACTGCGGCCATGGTGGCTCCAGGCCTGGACGCAGAAGCTTAGTGCTCAATCGAGGCTACGGATATCAGCAGATCGCATACGCAGGAACCGCCGCGGATCCCTGGACCTGGACCGTGTTTCCAGCGAGATAGATTCGGACGATGGCCTATGAATACTTCCAGTGAACTTATTCACCTGCCCGGCTGATAATTTCCGCGAGCGTTGCGTCGCGACGGTCGTTTGGATCTACCGTTTGGGGTAGTACACGGGAGGTTGGATGGCCCTCGGTATCTGCTTGCTCTCGGGTCTCATCTGGAAGTGGAGAAATGGTGACGAGCTCGAATTCATTATGTCCGGAGTAAGGCTGACGACCCTTTTTTGGGGTCCGTATGTAGATCCTTGTCCATGGCGGGCGCCGGGTCTTTGGCCCCGTGACAGACAATATCAGGCCATCCACTGCTTACCACTTTATCGGTAGAGAAGTGGCATTGTGGTCATGGATGGCTGGGTACTCTGACAGAAGAACAAGCAGTAGACTGGCACGAGGCAACGGACATGGCCGCGACATGGGGAAGAGACACAATTACGTTCATTCCACTCCTTTGGCTCGCGACATTGTCCCTTTGCAGCGAGGACATGAGACGGAGCTTGTGTCGCCCATTGTTCCCTGAACTTGAGAGAGAGAGGGATGCGACAGAGAGCCAGTTCCCTAGCTTGGCAAAGTCGACGTCTTGACGTTGTTCCTACAGCTCAGGCACCACACGCTCCCAACAAGCTGAAGGGGCTCACAGAATGCGCCATCCCGCACGAAGCGCCCGATTGACGATGGCGTCATACAAGACGTATGCCCAGCCCGCATACCCGCGCAGATCTTCAGCAACACCAAGCGCAAGCCGGAGAAGAGCATTCGGACGACTACCGTGGAGCTATCGATGCAGCGTAAAGCAGAATACTAAGCCTCATTCGGCCATGATGGTAACCCATCATGGTGTTTCCTTGAGGCATCGACGAGCCTATTCGGGTCCACAGAGTCGTCGACAGAGAGACAGAACTGGCCTGGTGGATTGGCCGATGTCGCTAGCCTTCCCTTGCCCTATTGTTTGCCTCGTCCTCTTTCCAGTGGTTCGGAAGGGCGGGAGGCACATCAACTGGTTCAGTAATCACTTTCGTACAGTGAACGACTCGGCAGCTCAGCATGCCAATCGAGGCTATAATCGAGGCGATTTCAACAATAACGGAAAGTTTCATCCCTACCAGCGACATCTTGACTCTACTGACCAGGACTTTTCTTTTTCCTTTTTTTTTTTTTTCTTTCTCTCCTTTTTCTTACTCTTGGGCTATCCATGCGCCCGTTCGGTAGCAGCCCAATGTGACGAGACGAGCTTGCAGATCTCGCCAAGGAAGCAAAAGACGCAATTCGATTCCGGGTGAGACAAGGCCTATTGAATGCAGGGTCACGGCTCGCTCTTGACCCTTGCCAGCGAAAAAGTAAGATTGCGCGACGCTGGCTCTCTGCCGCGTTTGCAGGCCGTACGGGGCGGGAATCAATTGGAAAGAACTCCCTTGTACCCGGCGAAAGTGGCGCTCACCCGAGTTTCTACGAAGCTTCTACATACACCGTCTGCCATAGCAATAGCTGCTTGCCCCGGTCCCGTGTTACCGTTGTCTCCATCCTCTTGTTTGGTGGCGTTCTTTTTTTTTTTCCTTCTTTTTTTCCTTCGCCCCCCGTCCCCCCGCCTTTCTGATTGAGTTCTGAAGAACTGTCATATGTGCACAAAATAATGTAGATTGAGCCTCGTTCACAAGTTGGCAGTTAGCTTTACTCATCACGACATACCATTTGCCCTCCCGATCGGATCTACCGACATACCGGAGGATTCGCGCCACCCCCCTGCTCTCGGCCAATGAGCAGTCATGGGGCCTTGCATTTGTCACAACTGGGGAGCTACGATCTAGTGCTCTTGAGGGTCTGGCTGGCAAGCACGTACATATCCGGTAGCGGTTCATCGCGACGCTGCGGCCTTATCGCCGTCGGACACCAGCAGGAGAGAGCAAGGGGAGAGGAAAAAACACGTACCGGTGCTAAGCTGCAGCAAGAGCCCCTGCGGACCGAGTCCAACGAGGCTGGACGTTCTTCCACCCCCTGCGCCCGTTGGCATCCTGTGACTTGTGAGTACCACAACGGTACACCGTACTTTCACGCCATGGCTCGTCTGCGCGCACCAGCAACTAGCTGGGCGGAGGCGGCGGAGATGGATTGGCCTGTTTATTGTTTTTAGGTGCGTCATTCAAGGACGAATGCCATAGCATTTCGAAGCAACCCCTTCCCTTAGCGCGGGAAAGATGGCTTCAAATCTTGACACCGGGACAGCCTTAGCGCTAATACGACGCCGCTGGTCTGACGGTACGCTGCTCATTTCATGTCTGGTCCCTTGTTCGATGGTCCCAAGCAAACGAATTGTGGAGAGCTCTAAGCACGCCCCCCCGGTACTGACATGCAAAATGGCGGCAAGTACTACTCTCCAAGTGCAGCGAACATGTGCATTGGTCGCCGTCCTCAAGGGGGTGATTTGGCATCATCAGCCAGCAATGTGTGTCTTTTTACCGGGGCAGCGACTGAGCCAGGAGGCCCTGCCTCTTTTTTTTTTTTTTCCTTTTTTTTTAACCCG
>AZGY01000003.1:351-76831 GCA_001636675.1 Moelleriella libera RCEF 2490
TAGTTAAGGAACTTACTAAGTTAGCTAAAGCTAGCTATTAAGGTATAGGGTATACCTTTTAAAAAGGGGAAATAATTATTAAGCTATAATAATTATATATATAAGGTATTTATAAAGATTATATATATAGGAATTTATAAGACTTTATAGGGGTTATATATATAAGAATTTATAGGATTTTATAAAAGGTTATATATATAAGACTTTATTAGCACTTATAAAATCCTATTTTATATTATTACTTAATAGATTTAAAGGAGCTTATAGGAATTTAAAGATAAAGAGTACTATACTTTATTAAATTTAAAAGGAATAATATTAAAACTATAAAATAAAATAAAGGTTTATATAAAGAAAGAACTATAAAAGAAATAGCCCTTTAACTAAAGGAAAAGGAGGGTAAGATTTAGTTTTATAATAGACTTAGAAGTTCCTTAACTAATCCCTGCCTAGGTATCCTCTAAATAGTTTTAACATATAATTACTTTATAAATAAATTAATTATTAATAATTTCTATTATTTAATAATTTAGATAATTATTTATTTTATACTCTATAACTTATTAAATCACTTTTTAGCTTACTCTTTTTACTCAAAAGCTTTATTATATTTTAATTAATTTTATTTATACCTATTTTTAATATAAGTATATTAATTCCTAATACTAGTCTTTATAAATTTATTGATTCTTAGGAATTGAATAATAATAAATCAAGACCAATTTGGAAGAAATTGTATCCATGGCGTTGTTTTATATACATTGCGTGGCACTTTCCTTAGCGTTGTGAATACTAGAATAATGATAACGAAGCGGGCAATGGTATAGAGTGTGCAGAAGGCGATTGCTGCGTAGTTAGCGAGTCGCTCGTTTGCCTCATTTTCGAGCTTTCGTTTCTTGCGCGTTTTTTCTATAAAACTCCTTGAATCCCTAGCAATGAACGTGACAATATTAAAAAACGGTGAAAATTCCCGAACGGGCGCAAACTGAGGTTTAACGACAGATTGTTCGTAGTCAGCAAAAAAGTTTCCACCTTCCTCTGTGTAGCTATTGGCTAGCTTCTCATATGTTCTGTAGAAGTAATCGAGCTGCGAGGTGTTCCCTTTACTGCTCTGGATCATTTCCCAAGCGAAAAGAAAGTGACCGAAGTGATTAACTAAATCGAAGGCTACTTCACTTCTCGCGAGTATGGATGGCCAATCTGTGTTGTTTTTAAGTGCTTCGATCTCCATAAAGGCGGGCGTTTGCATAAAATTACGCATTCCGGTTGGCCGCGAAAAGAGGGTTGCTCTCTCGTCCTCAGTCCAGTGTATAAAAGAGGGCCATTGAAGCCTTTCTATGTAAGGTGCAGATACTTGCTGCAAGGGGGCGAGTCTGATTGCGAGCGTGTGCATGACCGAAGTTTCAATCTTAATCATTTGATGATTGAAGAAGATGCTTACCGCTAATAAGATAACTGGAATAATTGCTGATGCGATGCTAACGGTCCTCCATAGGATTTTTTCAACGCGCGAGGGAAAGGCAAAGTTCCAGGCAAGACAATGAATGCCTCCAAAGATAAAGGCTGAGATTGCTAGCAGCTTGCAAATAAGCGGACGTCTTCCTCTCATATCGACGGCGTCGTTAGGCACGGAATGCTGAGCTAAGATCCCTATTCCGTGGGCCGCTTTGCCGGGGAACCGGAGGTATAGAACAAAAGATTGCAAGGGGCAGGTGGCGGTGGATCGCGGTCTTAGCATTCCGCTTCCGAGTAAACGTAGAGGCTGCGAAATATCCTTAGGCTTCCACCAATTCAATATGTATGTAGGAATAGCGAATACAGCAAACGCGAAAGTCTCCAATTCGAGCTGGGTGACCGGTAACGCTAATGCCTGTCTCGTTATGACTTCGAGGATAAGCCATGAAATTTGTAAGACGGAAAAAAATTTCAGAAACCAGTCTGCCTTGCTCTTGTCTTTGATATCTTCTTCACTCAGAGCAAGACTCTGCAATGGATGTGAGTCAGTGTCCCAAACGTATTGTGGACTGAGTCTAAATCCCGTAAGCAAAAGATATTCGTCCAGTTGACCATTTGTCTCGATGTAAATGAGTCCGCCCATATTAGCAAGATACGAGTGCGTCAATGTCCATTGTTGCCGTAGCCGATTTTGCAAAAGATATTCGTCATTGCTTTGAGTCGATGGAGTCTGCGATCGACTTTGGTTGGAACTTAATCTTGCCCTCGGTTCTGCCGCGCTTGCAGTGTACCCTCGACAAGGGCGTCTTCGAAGTTCAATACTGTGGACACGGTTTTCATCTATATCATTTGCAGAAGACGCGCCGATATTATCATTGCCGGATGGTGCGACATCCCACTCTTGATCGGAGGAGTACTCAGTTTGAAGACGAAGTACGCGGGAAAGGAAACGTTCAAGAGGCCCGATCCTGACCTCCCACCACTGGTTGATTTCATTGTCCCCTTCGGAATCAACGAAGCGTTTTGTGTGGCACAGATCGTCATTATATTCCTCTCGGATGACTGCATTGAGATCGTACAGATGTTGCAGGGCAAGCCGCAGGTCGCAGATAGCCTTGGAGAAAATGAACTCGGGGAACAGGATAGTAATAACCATCCATTTCGCTTTTGTCATAGCTCGGGTCATGGCGCTAGCTGTGTGTGCTGGGACATTTAAGTGGAGGACTGTCCAAGTGCAAGTTAAAATGGTCATAAGACAGCCGTAGATGAGCATTAGGGTGCCGCGCTCCTTTGGCCCTTCGTACCATCCAATTCCTTGTTCTACAGCATCTTTTCCTTTCGATGAAGTATTCTGGGCTTCAGCAGCCGCTAGTATAGCTGGTAAGAGCTGAAGAAGCAAGCAAATAGGTATTGGACGATTCATCGCTGGTATAACGAGACCACGCGGCCAGAAGAGATATTCGTGGTGAAGTCGAAAGCAAGATCTCGACAGGCGGAGGCAGCAACAAGAGCAAGAAGATTTACAGAGAGAAATCGAGAGCATAGATAAGCATAATATATTGGAGGAGTCTAGAAATATTTTTTTACTCGCTCATTGGCTTACTGAATGGGGAGGACAGGACAATGGCTTATCGATGTCCCTTTTAAGTCTTACTTTCCATCCTTGCGCGACCAGGAGCGTGAGCAATGCTTGACTGCCTCTGAATTTAGACATTTTCCCTGCAGTCCCACGCATGAAGCGTCGCCCCCCAGATGGACGGAGTAGCCGCGCGCCTGACCGGTCACCCACTGCTTTTCACACAATCTGACAGGTATTTCCCCTATCCTCATGTACCCCTTTCCTTTCACCGCCATCCATCTAGTCCATGACGCCGCGAAAGACGATTGAAACTAGGTCATATCAAGCCTGGGAGCAGTAATTAACCGCTGCGCTGGTCAACAAGCAAAGCAAGGCAGGGATGACGGCAGTGACCTCCCCTGCCTCTCTTTTGCTTCAAGGTAGCATTCGGGGCTCCGAGCCGCTAGCGTTAGAGTGCAGACTTTGGCGCCTTCATTGAAGGCGGTTTTTTTCAGAAGCCGAGCCTCTTGAGCATTGCAGAAGAGGCTATTGGTGATTATGGGCGGCTATTTTTCGCGCTTTAATCGGGCGTCAAATGCTGGAAAACCAATGAGAGGGTCTTTCCTCTCTTCCAAAAAAAAGCTCCACAGCCTCTTTCTTTCTTGACGAGTTATTTCGCGCTGGGCGTCTAGTGCCCCTTGACCACCAATTAGGAAGGCTAGCTTAGCGCTCCATGGCTGCCCTAAAGGACAGTGCTTTGACCAGCATAGCCACATCGGCGGCCTAAATATGGGGCTTGCCTCCCTTGAGTCCACATGCGATCAACTCAGAGCCGGAACCGTAGCGGAAGCTCTGTGTCTCTAAGGAAGCATGGGCCAGGAATCGCCGCACTAATGGACGTGATATTGTCTCGCTGATGGCGATTGAGATTCAAGGCTTCTGAGCTCTCGAAGCGTACTCTTTTGAGTCCTTGGATGTGCCTTGACTGTCAGCCACAATGCGTCTTAGCTTGAATCACCGGAGAAGGCATACATGTGAAGGCGTCTGATCAACAAGACTCAGCGTCATCAGACGTCCTGAAGGGCTCATGCCCGTCTTTGGGGTGCTCGGCGGTCATACTTGTTTGTCGAATTGATGGTAAACCACGCGTTCGGGCGGGAAGGTTTGGCGCGCGAGAGAAATTCGCGTCAACCGCTTAATTTTGTCGATCACTCAGATCGGGTTACGAGACCTTTGATGTTACTGCGTATGGAATTAGCTAGCACTGTAGTTGCGGGGTGAATCGATCAAGTTATGCCTTCAAATACGCGCTCAGTCCCCTTGACATTTTAACGACTCAAACACATCGAATCATGGTTTCGGCTACCATTGAATGCAATGTCTGCTTTCACGCCATATCACGGTCTAACATTTCAGGTCATATCCTGCTGCATATGGTGAGAACTTACGATAGACAACCAAGCTTCAATTTTGTCTAATACGCATGCTATCACAGTCTCAGATCATCCAGTTATGCAAATCGCTTCCTCACAACGCGAACGAAGATCTACCATCCTACGACGACGGCATCGAAGACACCGATTCCCACTGCGGCGTAACGCATGAGGAACCCTTAACGAATAGAAGACACCACCCAGTCACTGCCACTCGAAAGCCGCTCAAATGCCCGAACTGTAAGTATGCGCCGTTTGGCAGGCGACAGGAATTAGTCAGACATTTTGGAAGACGTAAGGCTTCATGTCTTGTGATCTCTTATCTCGCTGTCTGCTAACGAGCGTAACCAGATTACGAGATCAACAGGACATGCGACAAGTGTTTCCGTGAGTTCTCTAGAGCGAGCAAATACGTATGGCATCGGTGCCGCACAGATACGGCCAATTACCAAGACTCGTAAAAGGACTGATGGCAATAGTTGCGAACAGAGGTGGAAAGAGCGCTTGATCAGGCGTGTGGTGTGGCAGGACCGAGAGGAAACCGGCAAGCACGGCGAACAGAGCCACGAACGAGACAGCGCAAAGCAGATCGTTTAGGGGAATGTTCCACGAATGCAACTACAAACACTCCGCTTATGTCCCAAGAAGATCCGAGACTTGCCGTCGAACGAGAAGCGTCCCCGAGTAATGCCGCGTTCCGGCTCGTATCAAATACATCGGCCCCGCAGGCAGATCGTTCGACTCAGTCAAACGATCCAGCCCCCACAAATGCCCATTTCTACAGTCTTGCCACAACACAGACTACTCTTCGACATGGTGCGTGTCATCTTCGGAGGCGCCAGTAATTTGGGATAATTGGAACTGGTTGGGCAGCGAGCCTTGGGTGTCAGGCGCTCGGGATTAAAGTATTGTCTAGGCATTCTATTGTTTGTTTGTCTGATGCTATTTCGGTGCTGTCCCTTGGAACCTATAGCCCTTTTCTGGTAGGCCATAACGTGTAGCTCGCCCACCGCTTGATCCCACGGCAAACCTCGGATGAACGATCATCCTGCTCGGCACCAATAAACAGCATTCGAAGCGGATATGTGAACTTACACGCCGCCTTCCGGCATTCTCAATTTTTCTCTTGCCGCTCTTTGATGACTGTCAAAAATGGGTATGGGACTTCGTGCATTTCATTTGCGGCCTTTGCTCCTGCTGATGGAAAGTATTGAGACCGAACAAAAATCTCCAGTTCCGAACCAGCACTACACACGTATACGGCTATTCTGTGGTCTTGATCATCGTCTTCAAGTATCGTGGAAGCGAAATAATGGTTCATTTAGTTGCTACCAAGAATCCAGCAAGCCGGTCGACATTTTTGTCGGATGCGCTAAGATATCCCCACATTGATGAGATCCCACTTAATACGATTGGTGTTGTTGACGATGCGCCTTCCCTTTTCCTACTATCGTCCTTGACGTTGGTAGCGCTTATCGGACCGGCAATCTCCTCCAATCAATCATTGATGCTCGCTCGAGTGTATGCTCGTGTTCCCGGAGTAGTCGGAAATCGAATTGACGTTGCATTCATCCTAGCCGGGTTGTCTCAACTTATAAAATCAGTTCAATGCGACGCCGCCATGTTCTTCCGTCGTCCCCATAAACTGGCCCTCTTTATCCGCGATAACATATAGCTAAGTTGCTTCGCGATCATGAGGCAATTGTTCGCCAACCTAGTTGGAAACTTGAGCTATCACGAATGAACCCGTGCCGTAAGGATAAACAGCGTTGTAGCTGGGCAAGGCTTAGGCAAATCCCTTTCCTCATTTAGCCATACAGGATTCAAACAGAACCAACCACATACCTATTGTTACCGTCATGGGTCCAGGCAGCGACGGTGCGAGATCATCCAATCGGGCGTACTTGCGATACACGCGACGCCTCGGGTGACGTGGTCCCGACCGATTGACACGCAACAACATGAACTATGATGTGATGACTTGGAAGATGATGCTTCTCGTCGCTTTCCGTGACGCGCTGTGAAGCAGACAGCTACGTTCATACAATGCCTGGTCGCTCTTGATGCGGCCTTCACATGAGTATTGATTGATCCCTCAGCCTGTTTTCGTCCCGGCTAATCCACTGAGGGAGCTTCGAAAAGAATAAGGACACAAGAGGGCTCCCGGGGAATGGTGTTTGCTTCCCTCCCCTTCGACGTATCACTTCTTAAGCCTCTTTACCACTCTAAAACTTGTCATGACGCTCTTTAGCAACATGAGTCCTCCCCTCATCCATGAGGCACTGTTTCAACAGATGTCGATATTGGATTTCTTCCTTCCTGGCTTCTCAAACATTATCGGCAACGTCAGCCAGGCCCTCAATGGAAACATGAGTAGATACACCCACTTGGTGTGTATCTTTGCCATTCTCGCCTTCTTGCGACGGTATGTGTCCCAGCTGGGCTTCTGGTTCATGAAATACTTCAGTAAGTCTTACCAACAGCATCCTTTGGATCAAGGCTGACCTGTAGAAGCGACAACGATACATGTCAAACACTCGAACGAAACGTACGACATGTTCAAGGTTGGACATCGTCTCGCGGTTTAGAGAACGCCGCCCTATCGCTCCTCGCTACGATTAAGACGAGACAAGCTCCTTATGGAGAACATGAAAATGGCATGAAGAAGTTTTTCCGATATGCTCCTTGGGAAGGCGACCTTTGCCTCTGGTACAACTGGACTCTGCTCCTTTACCAGTCTGCGCTGGTAGATGTCGGGTTTAACAAGGAAGAGCGTGTGTCTGTTACATGCTTCGGATGATCTCCATGGGATTTGAAAGATTTCTTGGAAGCTGTCGACGAGAGTACCTTGACCAATCCAAAAACAAGACTATTATCTACGGATACCGTTTTGGTCATTGGAAGAAAGAGAAAGCCGATCCCAATCGACCTCTTTTGACGGTCATCTTGGATGAATGAAACACAAAAGAAACCTCTCGTTCACGATATTAGAAACTTTCTTGATCCTCAGTCCAAGTTCTGGTACTCCAAACGCTCAATCCCTTACCGAAGAGGTAATCTTTTGTTTGGTCCTCCTGGAACAGGAGAGTCTAGCTTCAATTTATCTATTGTGGGTGAGGTGGACTTGAATTCATTCGTTGTAGTGACTCGGGTCTTAGAAAAATAAACAGCAAAAGGTGCAAGTTTAAATGGCATGGAGCAAAACTAAGTATCCATAGGGGAGGCGAAGGTAGGAAACGCAGTGACGAAGATCAGACAATAAGTTGGAGGAAGGACGGAATTAATGACAAGTTAAATACATAAAGATGAATCCGTTGTCATGTGGACTCGAGTCTTGATCTCTAACATGTGCAGGAAAGTAAAATTGAGAGCGAGTACTCAAACGCACTAATGTAAGAACTGTTTCAATACCCGCCTTGGAAGTGAACTAATCTAGATCACAATTTGTCGGGGCAGAATTTGGGCAAGAAACCCCAGCAAGTGGAATAAGAATAGGACCCCATAGTCTCGCAGCCGCGCGGCAAGGTGTGATGCACATACCATGGCGGCTAGGTAATTATCGCCTCAGGCCGCAGGCTGGGTCCCCCCTACCCACCCACCCACCACCATATCAAGGTCGTTGCGGCGCAACTCTCGGGCACCAATAATCAACCAACACCTCGCTCCTTCATGCAAAATTTCGCTCAAAGGTGGTCCTCATGAACCATCCTATGATGCTTTTAAGTTTATCTCCTGATACACAGAATGATTAGGACTTGGCCTCTGATGGCTCTCTGTCGACGACCATGGCCCATATCGTCGGTTGTTGCGCCACGACTTGATCCCTCAATCCTAGTTGAAGAAGAGAAGACACCAAATTATCATGCTAATCGCTTCTACCCTATTCAACTTGGCCAAGTTCTCAACGGAAAATATCAAGTTGCTACAAAGCTAGGCTACGGTGCCAACTCCACTGTATGGTTGGCTAGAGATCTAAACCGGTTAGCCGTATCTTAACGAAATCCAGGATGACATGATTTAACATACTGTAGCTGGCGCTGGTCAAAGGAGAAATATGTTGCTATCAAAGTTAATGCGACCATCCAACGCTCAAGGCGAGTCCCTATGAACAATGAACTCGACATCATGAGGCATATTTCTCAAGTGAACCCCCAACATAAAGGTTGGCGTTTCATCAGGAAGCTCTCCGATTCTTTTGCACTAGAGGGTACATCGGGAACCCACAGCTGTCTCGTCTTGGAGGCTTTACGTGAACCTCTGTGGCTCTATCGCAAAAGATTTGTAGGTAGTGTGATACCTCCAGATATCTTGAAGATCTTGGTGCAAATGATTTTGCATGCACTCAACTATCTCCATTCAGAGTGTCGCGTTATTCATACAGGTATATCATACACTACATTGGCTCATTGGCCCTTTTCTGACCTATACCAGATCTCAAGCCGGACAATATCATGGTGAAAATTGAAGATCCTTCGATTTTGGGACAAGATGCTCAGGACGAGTTCGACAATCCGTTGCCACAAAAACACCTTGATGCACGCACCATCTACCTCTCTCGAAATAACTACGGACCACTCCGTGTCCCAACAGGGATCATCCAGGTTGTAGACTTCGACTTGTCCGTTCGGGCGGAGCCAGGTCAAATCCATATGGGTGCTATCCAGGGAGAAATATACCGAGCACCAGAGGTTATACTCAACGCGGGCTACACATACTCTGCCGACATTTGGAGTCTCGGTGTCATGGTAATACCAATTCTTCCAGGATCTTCCAACATGTGCGAAGCTGACCACTTAACCTTGGCAGTTATGGGACTTGCTTGAGGGAAAGCGTCTTTTCAATCCCACAGCCCCTGGCAAGGCTGATGAATATGATGACCAATCACACCTCGGCCAGATCGCTGCCCTGATCGGACCTCCGCCCCAGAATCTTCTATCGAGTGGCCAAAGAACTTCCATGTTCTACAAACCCGACGGTATGACAGGCGGACCTTGAAATAATCACATATTACTAATCCGCGTGTCCAGGTAAGCTCAGGGATCCTGGCCGTGTCCCTGGCGATTTTAGCTTTGAGAATACCATCAGTTGTATGAGTGGCGAGGAGAAGCTGAGGTTTATTCAATTCATCAAGAGAATGGTGAAATGGAGTCCAGAGGAAAGAAGTACTGCAAGAGAGCTACTCAATGACCCGTGGCTTTATGAGGATTTCCCGCAAGACTAGGGCAAGCGGTGCCTTGCACCACACACATACACCTAACGGCTTCCAAAATCAACTACCGCACTAAACTCTCGAAGCATATACAGCTCTAGGCGCATGGTACGTAACATAGCACTAGGCTCTGGGTGCGTCATACAGCACCCTGCTTGTGGTGCGCCTGCCTCATAAGAAGTAGCAATATAGCCAGCCCTTGAAATAAGTTTTAAAGATTAATTTAGATCAAACCCCGCTTATATGTAACTCACGTTTAAGTAGCTTTAACTTTGTATTATAGGGAACTTAGATAAGAAATAGTAAATAGGGAACTTATCTAAAGATTACTAAACTTATACTAGTTTTATATATTATAACTCAAGTTTTAATTTTCTCTAAGCTTTAAAAGTATTAATTATGTAAACATTTTTCTTTTTTTTTTATAATAAGATCTTATTATAAATGAATTTATTTATTTTTTTCATGAAAGAATAATTACCTTATATTTCCTGAGAATGTCATATCACAAACACAACATGACGTGGAGGCTGTTATCGAATGACCTTTCAAGCGAGCGTGGCGTTTCACGCGTTGATAACAGAGCACGGCGTCCGCACTGGTCTGTGTCCTGCGAAGTATGACCGAAAGCAAGGTTTGGGTACAGTCTATACACCTAACATACCAATATCTGTGTCTGACTATACCGACTTTCTTGTACTCCTCATTTCGCTGCCTAAGCTTGGATACGCCTGGTGTGATTGAACCTTGAGTACACATACATCACTGACGATGCTGCCGTCTGTAGGACCCTAGGTCCTCGTCAATGTGCGGGAATGCTCAACATATATGTGTACCGCGGCAAATGGTGGAAAGTGTTTGTTTTGTCCTTGTGGTGGGTTTGGCGATGGTCACATGGTGCAGGCCTTCAAGCCACGGCGTCAAGGGCCAAAACTCTCGTTGGACAATCATTCGCCGAGGCTTTCTCTTCTGTCAGTCCCAGATAGCCCAACAAATGCAAAGCATGCTACCTGAATATTCATCTTGATCCGTTCCTAATGAATGATATGAGTGAGCGCACCTTGCCATGCCAGCAATCTTTGCGGCTATTTGCCAAAGTAGTCGGGCCCGCGGAGACATTTAGAGCAATACAAGCCCGTCTGGTGCTCGGGTCGAGCTCTAGGGTCAGCAAAAAAGAGCCAGATCTATTCGTGGGGGAACAGTCGCTACCAATTGACAGCCCCCTGTAATCGATGGTTCCGCCTCCACATTGTGACATTCGTCCGACAGATCTGCTCTTGGCCCCTAGGACAACTCCATTTACGACGTCATCTCCGGTGCTGGAATTGCAAGTCGGCGATACTGAGCTCATAGAAGTGCCGTGTATACAATCGCCTGGCCTTACGCCCAGATCGTGGGGGCACCAGTCTGCTAGGATTTAGAGTGACGGTTCTAACTCTATTGCCATCAGAAAGGCTATTCGAGTGGTGGTCGCCGGGTCAACTAGTCAGATGACCCATAGGCTTTCAGCAGGATCAATTCCATCAGACTTTCGAAGTTCCTCGACATCTGGGCACCGTCCGTTACAACCAGCACATTCGAGTGCTGAGCAGGCCGATGCCTGCGGAAATCGATGCTGGGATAATCCCCAAAACCGACTCCATTCGGAAAACTCTGGACCGGCTCACCGAGTCTCAACGTCGCCGAAAATGCGTTGACCAAATCGAGAATGCGTCGATCCGAGCCAGCAAGTACAAGAATGGAAGTAGTAACTCACTCGTCAGGCCAGCCTTTAACTTTGATAGCTCTTGACAATACGGAGCGCCACTTGCTAGATGGTCCAACAGGGCGTCTTGCCGAAAAGCTTCCTCGTGACGCAGGGTAGGAGGGGGCAGGAAGGGGCATTACAAATGCAAAGCTATTTCTGTTTACGTCAAGACTCAGATTAGGACTTGGCGACACAATTCTCAAACCTTACGCATCCACGTGTATAAAATACAGTGAATATCCTGCTCAGTCGCCCACACCATTCTCCCCTTTTCGTCTTCATTACCCCCTCTCGCCGTGAAGTAGTGAATTTTTCGCATCAAAACTCCCACCTTTCTCTTCATCCACCTCTCGCCGCCAAGCTGCAGAAGTACTCTGCCCCGGTCGATTCGACGTCTACAATGACCTCTGGGTTGGCACCATCTGGAATGTATTGGCTTGTGCGAGAATTATATAACAATATGGAGAAAACGTGTCCACAAAGCAACATGACAGAAACGACCAAGACAGCTGACCGGGAACTAGTCACGGCTCGGACTCTTAATCTGGAGCGATATTTTCCGTGGGGTGGTTTCTCCGACTTGACTGTGGTAACGAAAGATAATATGGATCTGCAGGTGCACAAAATCGTTTTGTGTTCCCAATCTACCGTATTTGAGAATATGATACCATTCTGGGAAGATCATTCCGACGTAAGTGAAGCCAAAGCGGCCGAGGAACCAGCTTATATCCAGGTACAGACGCTGACGTGACGTTTAGTCAAAAAATTCCATCCTCAAGACCGACTTTAATTACGCAGAGGTCTTCTCATTGATGAAATTTCTGTACAGTGGAAATTACGATGATGGTAAGAGAACACTTTGAGCAGGAAAAACACACTGTCCACCTATATTTGGTCTCCGCCAACTCTTCCTATTCCTATTCCTATTCCTATCAAGGTGACGTGGGAAATTGATGTCTTGTTCTTCTCTTTTCTAACGTGCGTCAATGCCTGAATAGATGAATACATTTTAGCGTTGACGAATTACCATCCCGATTGCTCCTTGAGCGTACAGTCCCTGCGCATCGACCGCCATCGTGAAGTTCTGCTGTTACACTCGAAGGTCAGCGCCATAGCAATGTCCGTCCGCATCGAGCCCCTGGCCGAACTTGCCATGGAACGGTTTCGAAACGCGTTGCCAAAGGACCATTGGGACCCCATATACTCTGATGTCATGCTAGAGGCAATGATGAACACCAAACACGAGGGGTTTCAAAACATGATATGCGAAATGTTGTTCGATGGACCGGCAGAAGATGGCGATGCTCGCTCAACGTGTCAATTTGGAAAGTTTATCGCCGCACTCAGACCATTTGTGCAAAAGAACCTGGCGAGGCAGTCAAATCCCGAGGGGACAGAACAAGAATGGCCAAAATTGCCAATTGATGAGGTAGGCGATGATGAAACACGACTTAAACAGCCAATGACAGAAGGACCAACTGATGATGTGCAGGAAATCAAAGACTGGTCGAGGGTGTCAGCAGCAAACGACGACGAGGAAGAAGCCTTATTTGAGGGGCTGGCCGAGGAAGTGACCTCGTGGGGGGAGGGTACTGAGGAAGAGACCTCGTGGGGAGAGGGCACCGAGGAAGAGACCTCATTTGAGGAGCATGATGACGATAGCTCTGACTGGGAGATGGCTCGGAAGTGGTAATATAAGTCCATCGGTGGACGGCGCGAGTTCTGTATGAACGTTTCGTCACGCTCCCAGTGGGTGTCCTTGCTGGTTATTGGCAATATTGCCAGTCTTTCTTTTCTAATGGTTGCGGTCTTTACGATGGTCTTGCTGACAATGTTTGAATTACAATGCAGCTGTCTAGAACCCAATGAGAATTGAATCGAAATAGCAATGTACGGTCAATGACTGCACTGGACGCATGCTACCTCTTTTGCGGTTGATTGACAAGGGACAAGAATGAGGCGTGCGGATTGCGTGCGCATGCTGGCACAAGGGATTTGTGGCATCTGGCAAGTGAAGGGAACCCGGAAAGGCTAAGATCGGTCCGTGGCCGAGAATAGAAGGGGGGTTGGGGCATGGCCATTGACCATTCTATTTCATAATAGACTTTGCGCATAAGCCGCGAGAGTTAGATTTCGTGACTAAAAATGCCACAAAACTTGGGCCTGAACCTTTTTGTAACAACAATCGTAATCGCCGAGAGCCAAGAGGCGAGCTGGAAGCCAAGAGAACCGGGGAGAGCAAGTAATCTAGAACCGGCTCGAGCCCCTCGGAGGAGGAAGGCCTCCTCTGGTGAGGCAGTTGTCTTGGTCAGATTGAGGTAAGGAGAGAATAAAGTAGGGACAGGATAATATATAAACCTCACCTATTTGATTAGCTAGTTAAGTAACTATTTATCTTTATTCGCCCGAAACAACCCTTGCTTTGCTCTCTGCTATTTTCTCGGTTAAATAACACTCGTTTCGAGCTGTGATCGTGGAGTTCCTTGATAAATTCCTGCACCAACTCCCTCAAGAGTGTCTGTTCGATGACGGAACGAGTTCACCCGCTACCAAAGCGCAATCTCTCCCACCGGCTCTTACCAAAGCATCAAAGAGCCGAGCGTAATATGTAGTATGAGCGTCCTCCTTTCCCCGTCTGATCAGAGTAGTCAGGGAGGGTTCGTCTTCTACGTCAGTGACCTGGGGAGGGTATCGCTCTTTGGAGGCAGTTCTAAAAGAAGCAAGGGATCTGATGAGACAGGAGCCCGGAATGCCAGGATATCCATGATGGAGGAACTTCTCCAAAAGCATAGATAGTCTACGGATAATCTCTTGGCTAGAACCTTTCACCCTTCTCCGTGATTTTTCGAGTCTTTAAGAATGGACTAAGAGCAGCTCCTGACCATAGAGGCTTTATATATATTTATCCCACTTCCCTTGTTATATCATAGATGTCTAAGCTTATTATTTTATAGAAATAACTTGGCACCACTAGCGGGTCCTAAAGCCTGGGGGGAAATTAGATTCAAAAACTACAAAAGTGGCCTCTTCCCTCTAGGGGGAGTACACAAACTTAGCATTTCAGAATCAAATCAGGGACTACGCAAATCCATCGTTCCAGAGTCAGGCCCGGCCTGCCTTGGGAGACAGCAAGGTCAAGCCGAGTCTGTTGGAGAGATATCCTGTACCGTTCTCGCTGATCATGTTAGATTCTTTGTCGAGTAAGCCAGGCTTTTTGTCGTAGCTTCTCGTCGAGGAACAGCGCCTCCCGGGGCTTGACTTATGCTCGGTGTTGTCGTGGCATCACTAGCCAAATCACAATTCAGATGGAGATCAGCTCAATTGCATGGCTTGATGACTGGACGGGCCAGGCTCTTGCGTTTCTGAGAGCGATTCGCTCAGATAGATCTCTGGCTGCCGATAGGCCAGGCGAATCTGATTTGCAACACGAATTATCTGAGTCAGGTGAAACCACTGGTCAGCACTTGGCAGACATGTGTATGTCGAAAGCGCAATTCGACATCGAGTTGTGTATTACAATCGGACCCGACCTTCCAAGCAGCGATTCGAGGGCATACACACATCGCCTCGCAATCAGCCGCAACCAGACGACGTTTCGAAAATCCATGGATACAGTAGCAAGGTCATGGAATACCCTCTATATCATACAGATGAGCTTACATGATCCAGGTAGCAAGGTTAGGATGATGCAAGCCCTCCTGGACCATACGATTGTTGGATCCTACACATCTTGTACTTTGAGAGCTTGCTCCTAGACCACAGCAAGGCATTCCTAACGAGAGGAAGGGGCATAAAGACAGAAAGCGTGCGTATATGTGAAACGAGACGTTTTCTGCTGCCACGTGAGAGCAACCACAGGCTTGTGCGAAGAAGTCGCGTGCTACTTTGGCTGTCAGAAAATAAAAGACGCTCTAATGATGGCAGCGAGGAGTCGACAGGGTAGGCGCATTTCTCGACGGCGGTTGACGGCTTAATCAAATTGATCAGTTTTCGGCACAGCCCAGAACAATTGAACATGCCGATGAATCTGCCACAACGCAGGATTGAGATCTAACGTCGGATAAGCTTCATGTGAACTACGAGACTTGAATTATTGTCCATGCCATCCCAGCAAAATGAAATGTCATAGACCTGCTACTGCGTAGGGCACGCATAGAATTGTCCAGGACGCGCTGTGATTGTAGCGCGGCGCCGCGCGCACGTGACTTGGCTCCATGGGCGAAATCCAATTAACGCGTCTGGGTCTCGGGCGGCGCGTCGTAAGGGTCGGTGGGTTGAAGGCAACAGTGCAAGGAGGTGTTCAGGTCTCAAGTCCGATCGAATTCACTTCACTGCAAAGCTGGCTTCTTCAAGAGGCCTTGGACTTATCCTGCGCCGCTCGGGGCTCCAGGCGTCATTCAGGAGCCTGCGTATCATGGCGCCGTCCAAGCAGGCGACATTGGGGTACGTCAAAAGTGATCAGAGCACTCTGGGGTGCGTGAATATGGATTTGTCGCCTCATGATACGCGCCAGCTTCCCGTGCTGACATGTCGTTTTCTGAGAGGAGCAGAAAATTCTTCGGTGCTCAGAGTCTCCCGCCTCAGCAGCAAACAAAACTTTCATTCGCAACAAAGACTTCAGTCGAGAATGCGGGCGCCAAGGAGAACACCGATCCAGAACAAGGTGCGTACAGTTCGTCTCCTGCAATTTTGGCCGAAGCACGTTGTGTAGCTAGCTGACTCTGTCTTCAAGATGTCAAGAAACGAGCCCGCGGTCGCAAGGAGAATGGACCTGTCAAAGCTGAGGAGGATGACGACGAAGCGGAGGACGACGTTCCCGTAGCGAAGCGCCCGAGACGACGTGCACAGAAGCGAGTCGCAAAGTCGGATGACGAAGAAGACAATGTGCACAAGACGTCTCCGAAGAAAGAAGCAGCGGCCAAGGAGGTCAAGATGAAGAAGAGCAAAAGTCCTGAGCCGAATCTCAAGACGCTCACAGCCTCTGGTGAGCCGGTGAAAGAAGAGCTAACTTCTGACACTGCTTCTGAAGTCTCCGAGGATGGCGGAATCGACGAAAAGCCAGAAATTGCCGCCAAGGCTCGGGAAAAGGTGCAGACGCAACTCAAGGCAGATAGCAAGCATCCTTATCCCGATTGGAAAGCTGGGTCTCCAGTCCCATACGCTGCTCTGTGCCAGACTTTTTCTTTGATTGAGATGACGACAAAGCGACTGGTGATTATGGAACATTGCTCATTGTTCCTCAGACAGGTCATGAGGCTCACCCCTGATGACTTGCTCCCTACGGTGCTGTTGATGATCAACAAGCTAGCGCCCGATTATGCGGGAATCGAGCTGGGGATTGGTGAGTCGCTCATCATGAAGGCCATTGGGGAGACGACGGGCCGGAGCCTGCAAGTCATCAAGGCGGACCAGAAGGAGATTGGCGACTTGGGCCTTGTAGCGGTGAAGAGCAGGTCAACGCAACCGACCATGTTCAAGCCTAAGCCTCTTACTGTGAAGGGTGTTCATCAAGGCCTGATGGGCATTGCCACTGTCACCGGAAACGGTGCCCAGGGAAGAAAAGTTGATGGCATTAAAAAGCTCTTGTCGGCAGCGGATGCCCACTCGACGCTGAAAGCCGACATCACAAAGGACAAGGGCGGACCTAGCGAGGCCAAGTACATCATCCGATTCCTGGAGGGAAAACTCAGGTTGGGACTGGCGGAAAAGACTGTGCTCGTCTCGTTGGCCCAGGCCATAGTCTGTCATGAAGCCGATCAGAAAGGCAAGGTCCCTAGTACGACCGACCTGGAGAACGGCGAGTCAATCCTCAAGACAGTCTACAGGTGAGTCGCGAGAAAGTATCGTCAAAGTCCAGCCCATCTCAATTTGCTGACTCAGTTGGGATAGCGAGCTGCCCAGTTACGATGCCATCATACCTGCTATATTACAGCACGGTATCTCGAAGCTGAGAGAGAACTGCAAGCTGCGTCCCGGAGTGCCGCTGAAACCCATGTTGGCAAAACCCACCAAAGCGATTACCGAAGTGTTAGACCGTTTTGAGGGGCAGAAATTCACCTGCGAATACAAGTACGACGGCGAGAGGGCTCAAATTCACTACGTGGCCAAAGACGCACCCCAGGAACTGAGCAGCGAAACTGCCGAGGCCGCCAAATCTGTCGGCGATGGAGTGGCCAGCATTTTCTCGCGAAACTCGGAGGACTTGTCCAAGAAGTACCCCGACATCCTTGCCAAGCTGCACACCTGGGTCAAAGACGATACCAAGAGCTTCGTGCTTGACTGCGAGACTGTAGCGTGGGATGTTTCCGAGAAGAAAGTGCTGCCTTTCCAGCAGCTTATGACGAGGAAGAAGAAAGACGTCAAGGTGGAGGACGTCAAAGTCAAGGTGTGCGTGTTTGCCTTTGATTTGCTGTACCTCAACGGTGCGCCCGTCGTGGAGAGGCCACTGCGCGAGCGACGGGAGCTTCTTCACAGGTCCTTCGCCCCGATAGAGGGCGAATTTGCCTTTGCGACGTGCATGGATGGGCAGGAACTAGACGAGATCCAAGTCTTTCTAGACGAAAGCGTCAAGGCATCCTGCGAGGGATTAATGGTCAAAATGCTGGACGGATCCGAGAGCGGCTACGAACCCAGTAAACGCAGTCGAAACTGGCTCAAGGTACAGATCCTCACCCCTCCCGTTTCCCGTAACGATTTCCTCCCTTCCTCTTCTTCTTCTTCTTCTTCTTCTTCTTCTTCTTCTTCTTCTTCTTCTTCTTCCTTCCCCTTTTTGCACAATGCGCATGTAACTGACTGCGTCTTTCTCGGCGCAGGTGAAGAAAGACTACCTCGCCGGCGTCGGCGACTCGCTGGATCTCGTCGTCCTCGGCGCATACCACGGCAAGGGCAAGCGAGCCTCCGTCTACGGCGCCTTCCTGCTCGCATGCTACAATCCGGCCAGCGACACGTACGAGACGGTGTGCAACATCGGCACCGGCTTCTCCGAGCAAGTCCTCGAGGAACTGCACGCGCAGCTTTCCCAAATCGTCATTGACCGGCCGAAGCCGTTCTACTCGCACTCCTCGGGGAACCAGCACCAGCCGGACGTGTGGTTCGAGCCGCGGTACGTCTGGGAGGTCAAGACGGCCGACTTGACGCTCAGCCCGCGCTACAAGGCGGGCTGTAAGGAGGGCGTCGATCCGGCGGGCGACAAGGGAATCAGCCTGCGCTTTCCGCGCTTCATCAAGATGCGCGACGACAAGAAGCCCGACGAGGCTACTTCGAGCAGGCAAGTCGCTGACATGTACAGAAAGCAGGAGAGCGTCACCAAGAACAAGGGCCCGTCGGTAGACGATGACTTTGAGTACTGAGACATTGGTGGTCGGGGAGGAAGGGAGACGGCCAAAGGGCAATGTTTTTTTTTTTTTCAATGGAGGATGGTGGGTGAAGCGGGAGGGCGTAGCTGATCAATACGCCGCTGCATAGTACATAATGATGCTTCAAGCTTATCAAAGAAAGCCGCATCGTCTTCACAAATTGATAGAAGCGTTGCTGATGCAAAGTTTCAAACACACGATTTCGAGTAATACGGCCGAAAAAAGGGAGTCAGGAAAGCCAACAATGCTTCATGAGCTCTAATTCAAGCGCTATCTAGATTTGAAACCTGGTAAAAAAAATCGGGATACTCTATAATATGCTCGTGTCGTCATTGTCCTCTCTCAACAGACCGTGCTCTTCGCCACCGTCTCCAGGCACTGCCGTAGGGCGCAAATGGACTGCAGGTGCTGCCGTGGTCCGTCTCGTCTCGTCCGCCCCGTCAAGCACGTACCACACGTCCTTCTTGGTCAAGATGCCCTGCAGCGCGCCACGATCTGTAAACAAGACGTACCGCAGTCCCAGATTCTGAAAGTACGACACGACGAGGTGCAAGTTTGTGCGCGACGTCAGGGTCAACGGGGTCTGGTCCATCCAGGGCCGCAGATCGAGCGTTGTTCTGGGATCGGCGAGGGGCTGGTGAGAGAAGAAGGCTTCCGTGTCAGGGGCCAGTTGCCGCGGGGGCTGCGTGGCCGTGCGGATGTTGTAGCTGAGCTCAGCGCGCGAGATGTACCCCAGCAGAATGGCTTCTCGCGGATCCGAAATGACGGGGAAGCCGCGATATGCGTGCATGTCAAGAATGGAATTGAGCGAGGCAATGGTGTGCCCGGTGGCGGTGAGCACGACCAGGTCTTCGATCCGCGTCATGATCTGAGAGGCCTGCATGTCGGGGATGACGAGAGACTCTTGGCTGTTGTCGAGGAAGGGATACTCATTGAAGTTGATCCAGGACTCGTAGATGCCGCGGCGCGAAAAGGCGTCCCCGACCCATTTCGATATCATGACAGCCACCATGATCGGCAAAACGTAGGTGAGGGCGCCCGTCAGCTCAAACATGATGACGACGATGGACACCGTCATGCGCGTCACACCCGTCAGAGCTGCGGCTGCTCCAATGATGGCGTATGTGCCCGGTGTGATGCAGGGCACGTCAGGCGCGCACGACGCAAAGAGGATAAAGCCGGGATGGTTGTGCACCCAGATTTCCATGATGATGCCAACCGCGCGGCCTGTTAAAGCGCCGATGGCCATGGATGGCAGGATTATGCCGGCAGGAATCTGCAGTCCAAAAGTGACGCTGGCGAGGAAGAAGCCCAGCACCGCTGCGAAAATTAGCAGGATGATGGTCTTGGCCGATGCTGTGCCAGTCAGGCATAGACCAATAGGGTCGTCAAGCACGCGCGAACATTCCGAGAACAAGCTCGATACGAGTTCGGTGGACTGCACTTTCATGTAGAAGTTGGGATAGTTGATGAGGGCCGTGAGCAGAGCAACAGCGAGGACCTGCGTGATCGGGCCAGGCAGCCATGAATGAGCCTTCTTCCACCGCGCAACGGCCATGTTGGCGCGGATAAAGAGACCACCGTACACACCCTGGGGAAGAAGAGGAAGTAAATCAATCTTGTGCTTCGACCAGGTTCGAGCAATGGGTGCAGGCAATAACTCACACCAAAAATGCCTAGAATGGCATAGGGAATGATTTCGAAACCGTGCCAGTCGACACTATACTTGGTCTGATATAAGACAAGCTTGCCCGAGCGATAGGGATCAAAGGCCTGCAAGCAGACGGCTGCAGTCATGGCACACACAAAGCTCTGCCACATAGTCTTGTCCGGAAAGTAGTACGACAGTTGCTGTCATACGTTAGTCGATTTTGCCCCCATCGCAACAGCGAGCATCATACCTCGAGACTGAACAAGACGCCACCAATCGGCGATCCGAATGCCACTGAAATACCCGACGCGGCGGCAGCGGAGAGAACCTCTCGCTTTCGGGCTAACAGAATGTCAGGTGGTTGTGAATTGTATCGAACAGGAAGCGATGCGCCTACCTTCATTGTCTCGGATATTGGCGAACAGTTTGATGAACAGATTGGCGCAGCAGCACGCGACGTGCACCAAGGGGCCCTCCTTTCCTAGCCACATACCCGAAGCCACTGCGAGAACCTGAATCGAGACTGTCAGCAAATACATGGCGTGCGAGCTTGATTACAGAAGAGACGCACCAAGCCGATAGACTTGGTCACTAAGGTCCATGTTCCGAGGAATTTTCGAATCACGAAACCCCCTAGCACAGTCTTAATCTCTGGGATACCGCTGTGCTTGGCATACGTCGCGTATTCTTGCACGAGAACGGCAGCAGCGCCTGCTAATGATACCTGGCACATCTCTTAGCACAGCCATCGAATGAGCGCGGAAAGTAGGCACTCACGGAGAAGAGCAGGTAAAAGAAGTATTCGATGATCCACTTGCCGCCAGCGGCGTGGACACCGAGTGCTTCGCTCCAGTACATCCACCCAGCGCACTTGGATCCTTGATCATAGCCGAAACAGCAGAAGCTCTTGTTGAGGTAGAAGTGGCCGCCTTCTGGTCCGCTAGAACAGAAGCCCAGCTTCAGGTCGCCCAGCCAGTCGCTCGTGACATCAATGCCAGCGGCGACGAAACCGACCAGAAGTCCAGTCAGCACGAGGATGATCCAGACCTGACTGGCATCGACAAAACGCTGAAAGTATCCAAGCAGTCCGCTTGCGCTCGATGAAAGAACTCGCAAGCGCTGCCGTTCTTTGGTATATTCGAAGATCCAGTCGATGGCGGTCATGTCCTCGTAGCCGACTCGACGACCAGGTCCCTCGATGTACCAGTCCTGCGACAAGCCATCCTTGGAAGTGCCGTTGGCGTTGCCCGTTTGCGTGCGGAAGGGCGCATGTGAGGCATCGTGCTGATTCGCTCGGCGCTGTGAAGGATGCTGGGTATGCCGCAACGGAGACGAGGACGGTGACCCCCTCAGGGCGGCGAGGAACCTCGAGGGCCCGGAGAGTGTCGAGGGTGTCTTCTTGCGCTTAAATGACACGTCCTCGCTCAAGGGGTCGTCGTCAAAGATATGAGCCTGTGCCGAGACGTCGTTGTCGCTATCGTCGCCGAGAAAGTCGATTTCGTCGCGATCGTCGATGGACGGGGGCGTTTGCGCGTCTCCGGGAGACTGCGATGACGATGAAGCAGAGGCGTAAGGGTCGTTCTGGGCGGCTCCAGACATGATGCGACTCGTCCCATTTTCCAGGATGCGTCGTGTTGAAGCAGCCTCGCCAGACGAGCCACGATCCACCGTTGCCGTTGCTGTCGCCCTTGAGCTGAACGGCAGCGAATGACGTGCTGGGTTGGGCCCCGGTAATGGCAGCTGTCTGGCGCGCGCCCGACTGCTGGCCCCCCATCCGGTCTCCCCTGGTTTGGCAGCCACGGCGCAAAACCCCCGTTCCTGCCTTCCCGCTGCGGTTGCTGACTCGCGTCGATACGCATCTCATTGGCAGGCCGGGATCGCGTAACACCACATTTGTGAACACAGAGTTTGACTGCCCGGGCGCACAATCATCTATCTTAGGCAACTTTGCAGCGGATCAAGGTCGAATACAGATGCTCCAGCCTGTCACGGCGTGTAATTCAGCACGAAATCGCAAGTCAAGGCCGGGCAAGATTCGCCGCGTCGCGCGGTAGAGAGAGGAGGGAACGAAGAGAAACAGAGTCAGTCTCGGCCTCAGGATATGAGTCAGCCCGCGGCTCAAAGCAGCCAAGCTACAGATCGGGCTGGCCAGGACCTTCACGACGGTAGCATCAGCCGCATCAAAGCACTTCTCGAATCCAAGGACGACACTCAACGATTTGTTGGTCTAGCTCTCCTCAAGTCCGTTCTTGACAATTCGCCAGAACTTTGTCGAAATGAAGACGCTATACAAGGATTGTGGGCCAGTGTCTCACCCAAGTTTCTCGATCGACTATTGAAGACCGGCTCTCAATCTACTGGCAAGAATGTGAAGGAGATGTTGGCCATAGCAGTGTCCGTCGTGCACACGTTTGCAGCTCTACTTCCGGAAAGTGAAAAGTCAAAGGCGAAGTTTACAGACCGGATCCCGAGGCTGAGCCACGCCGTTCTGTACAGGTGCGTGTCCTCCAAACACAACTGATATCATGTAACGTTCTGATCCGCCCTAGCTCTGGTGAGACCACCGTCTTGCTTCTCCAACTACTTCGTACGCTTGTCAATTCTCCTGAGGGAGCTGTCGCCTTTCTTCAGGTCGAAGATGTGAGTGCTCTTGCGGAAAGTGCACCCGATCACGCCGCTGTACTGGATATTTTTTTCGTTGCCTGGATAACTGGCACAACATGCGCCATCGAGGAAGAGATCGTCGCCAATCGAATTGCCAGTGGTCTGCAATTGTTGGTGTCTGCGTTTGCAGGCACGGACGGGTCTACGCTCCTCGATTTTCTAGGTAATCTCCTGCGATCAGTCAAGCCAACTGTGAGTCGCAGATCAAACTTTTGACTTCATTCGGGGAATCTGAGCTAAAAATAGCATCAGTTCCTGCCACGAGAGCCAAAATGGCTCAAAGCGGTCGTCAGTCTCATCCGCAATCTCGCGGCAAGTCGCCCTAATGCGACAGCGAGGTCTGCCTACACAAACGCCGCAGCGTCTGTTCTTGAGGCATACCCATCCCTTGCGCCTGGAATGTTGTTCTCCGAAGACAGCGCCGATGGGAAGCCATTTGCCTATCTGCTCATCAGTCTTATGCTCATCGACATCAAGTCGACAGCTTCGACTATCTTGGAAAAGCTCAACCAAGCGAATTATCCACAAACCGCTCGTCGAATTGCGTCTGCTTTTGATGTGGTAGCTTTCTTCATCGGCTATCTCGTGCGGTGCCTAGAGGACGAATCTACAGAGACTTTTCCCATGTCTCCCGATAGCCTTCTCAAGTTGCGAAAGGCCATCTCAGAGACCATGTCAGTAGTAATGGAGCTGCTGCGAGACCGGTGGGATGCCACATTTGCCGGCGCAATGGGCCTGCATCCTGATGCCCGAGCCACAAAGACCGAGACAGTAACGGGCTCCCATAACACCTTGACTTGGGACTCCTTGGTCAGCTCGGCCGACGAAGATCCGTTGACTCTTTCGGCTATTCGTGCACTTGCTTTGTGGCTAAGAGAAGACGACAATGAGACACTTCAGAAAGAGGCCACTGGGTTGACAGATATGTTCGTGGACCTCTATCGAAATAGTTCGTCCACCGACTTGGACTTCAGATCGGCAATACTTGTTGGCTTTGAAGCCCTGCTCGCCAGAGAGTCCGGTCGCGATTTGTTCCTTAGTAACGGGGGTTGGGCAGTCTTGACCAAGGATCTGAGCGGCCTGTTGCAACAATCTTCGAAAGCGCTTGGCGATACTGAAGCATCTCGAGGCATAGAGATTGTGCGAGTTCTCTTGGCACTTGTGGAGAATGAGCCAGCAGGCACAAGGGAAGAGTGGATGGACTTCATTACGACAGTCGCTGCCTGGGACTTTGACTGCTCCAACTATTCACAAAACCTAGAAGAATTCCGGGTAGCCATACTGCAGCTGAGCTGCACTCTCCTGGCGGGGGCGAGCATGGGCATGAGAAATCGGTACAAGGAGTCGATCATTGCCATTCGAGGAATTGCCTCGTCATTCGGGAGCTCTGAGATTAAAGACCAGCAGCTGAAGGTAGCCATGGATGATGTTACCAACACTCTAAATGGCTTGGATATCCGCATTTAGACTGTTCTGTGTACAGCTTCTGAGGCTTGTCAATCCAGCGCAACCGTTCAGTGGGACGATGTGGTTCGGGAGCTCGGCTTGCAGCCCACTACCACTACATATTGGAAAATCCATGCATGATAGCACCACTGAATGCTACAATCACGTTGCCGGCTCGCTTTTTCTATTCTCATCCGACTCCGGTCATTGCAAGCAAGGGCTAGTGAATCCGGAGGTGCTTGCCATGTATCCACGTCCTCGGACGCTGCCATCAGTAGCCGCAAGAAGGCGAAGACACGCAGCATTGGTCAAGGTCGGAGCGGACGTCGACATCGCCGCAAAGGTCAGGCATACCTCTCTTTGATTGACATAATACCTCAGGCAATCTTGGGGGGGTTGGGCGGATAGACGTGGCTTGGACGAAAGGTGATGGATGACGCGACGTCCAGCAAGGGGCCGCCCCTGTGGAAGAGTCTCGAGCACGGCTCAGCTATACCGGTCCAGGATAACTTGAATTCATTGCCACTGCTTTGTGCGTTCCGCGCATCTGAAGACAAGTCACTACCTGGACACGAAGGCAGGGGTCCGCTATGCACGCGCGCTGGAACGAATCATTTGATGGCTGCGAAGAGTTCCCATTTCGGCTCTTGATTATGCAGCGACGCCATCTGTCGGCAGAATACTTTACAGCATGGTACGGGAAAAGGGGGATGCGTTTTCCCATCTTGCCATGGACATGGGCCTGCACGACGAGACTCGACAAGTCACCGCGTCCCGTCACGGCCTCTTCTGGCTGTTGCATAATGCACAGAGACTGTTGACAGATTCCTCGCAGGAGCAGACAGGCACAGCTGCTTCATTTCTGTCAAAGTCATTTGCCTTTTTTGGTTATGAAAAATCTTCTCTAATTTTATTTAATTGTTTATAAATGATTTTAGCTTTTCTCTTCTCCGGCCTGACCGCTGATTTGGCTCGGCTGCCACTGGGCCTTGTTGCCGTCGTCTCATATAGCATTGATCATAGGGCTGTCAGTTTAGTCTCTGTCCTCGTTCGCCGACTCCTCCGAGTGGTCCGGTTGGCCCTGGCCTGACCACCGTGCCAAGCAGTCCCATCATGTCATGCTGTGTTGCCAACCAGCCAGCCATGCATGCATGCATGCATCTGCAACACAGCCGTTCCCACCGTGCTGTGCTGTGCTACTGGACGTATGTTGTGTATGACACCGTCACAGCCCGGGCCCAATTTGCCCTGTGCTCCGCCGCATCCCTAATGCGGCAGAATCGCCCCTGCAGGCAAGAATCGCCAAATGAACGGCGTGCGCTGATGCCAAATCATGGTTCGGAAAGCTCTAGTCGTTGCTGCTGCTGCTGTTGCTGTCGCTTCTTTTCCGCTTGAGCCCGCCGTTTCCTCGCCCTCCTCACCTCAATCTCCACCCGGCGCATCTCAGCATCCACGCCGACGAGCCGCGGAATCACCTCCTCGACTGCCTTGACAGAATGGCCTTGGGCGTGCCGTAGCGCCTGTGGAGTCAATATGCCGAACCAGCGCAAAGGGTCACCATCGCCAGTGCCCGTGCCCGTGCCACTGCCGGCGGCGCCTTCATCCTGCTCGTTGTTGGCAGAAGAAGACGTTGGGGGAGATGGTGCAGTTTCGCGCCGCCGCATGATGGCCAGGCGACTAGCGAAAGTGGCCGCCGCCTCGAGGGGCCGGGAATGGTCGTCGTCGTCCTCCTCCTCCTGGTCGGCGCTCTGCGAAGCGATGACGATTCGTCGGGACGCTTGCATGCGGTCGTCGTACTGGTCCTGTCCGAATCTGAGGCCGCGGTCATTGTGGAAATTGGCCCGCGCCAGGTCGTGAAACATGCGTGATTGGAGGTGCGAAAGCCTTTCGCGCAGCTGCGTGTATTCATCTAGCAGAGTGAGATAGCTTCTCAGAAGCGTATCGATGTGCTCTTGGTCCGCCATTTCTCCAAGATTGTTTGTGGTGGTTTCACATTTTGGACGCGCTTAGAATGAATGAGTCGCTGACGAGCTGAAAGAACGGTCTGTCGGCTTGGAAGGGGACGACATCCATCAGATGGTGGGTGGCGGGTGACTCGAAGCCGAGCCAGCCGGTGGATCCATACACTCAAATAGACCTCAACGCAAGTTTTTAAATGCATGAAATGCGCGAAAGACGGATTTCGCAATTTACCACAAAGATCCTGCCAATTTTCCTTTTGATAATATACAGTCTGCTACTCGTGCGCCTGCCCCGTTCACACATTCACCGATGCAGAGGTGCGCTGCCTTGCCCTTCTCTCCCCGCGACTTGTCTTCCACAATGGCGCACCTCCAATGAAGAGAGCGCAGGGAATGGACGTCACAATTGAGACTACTCCCAATGTGACGCCCAAAGAGGCCCATCCCGAGTTTTCTCGTATGAAACCGCCGAGTAGAGGGCCAGTCATAGCTCCAAGAGAGAAAGCCATGTTGTACATTGCATAAGCCAAGGCAATTGGCTTGGTTTTCCGGCCTCGAAATCTTTCCTCAACAGCATACGTGATCTCAGCCGTCAAGGGGCCAAAGGTGAATGCCTCTCCGACGCCCACGCCGACCAGCAATCCGCACAGCATAATCTTATGCTGCAGCGTATTCTCCGAGACGAACCGCAGGCACACGATGAAGGGCGCGTACCAGACGAACCCGAATGTTGACAGCCATCGTGGGCCGTACCGATCGCATGCCATCCCAATCACAGGGCTCAGAAACGTGGGGAGCGTCAACGGCAAAAAAATCAAGCCCGTCCCGATCGTGTCCCAGTGAAATAGCTCCTCAACAAAGATCGGGAGAGTCCCATCGAAAGCGGATAGTGTAACGGCTTCGACAACAGTGCCCCAGAGTGCCGTGAGGATGCGAGGGCTACGGAAAAGACTCAGGATCTCTTGTATCGAGAGATGTTGACTTCTGAACGGTGACGAACGTGTGCAATGGACACTAGCTGCCTTCTCCGACTCACTGTCCCTCAAGCTGCCAACCTGGCTGCCGCCTACCTCTATGGTCTCGGTAGACTCAGTAGACAGAGACAAATCTGTTGCTTGGGTCGTCTGTGTCGCAGCCGAGTCTGTACGCTTGATCCATTGCGCGGCCGTCTTTGGCTCAATGATTAAGAGGCGCAGCACAATGTCACAGCCGATCATGGCGAAACACAAAGCCCAGACGGCGTAGTAGCCGCCTCTGGCATTAATAACGCCACTCAATAGCGGTGAAGTCACTGTGCCTAGACTCGTTGCCGTACCAATCCATCCCATGGCTCGGCCGATTCGCTCCGGAGGGATCGTGTCCACGACGAGAGCAAGGCCGACGGACCAGGTCAGAGAGCTAGTCATACCTTGGAATATTCGGCCGAGGATTAACATGGCGACGTTCCGCATGAAACATAGAAGAAGAGTGGCGGAAGCGAGAAGGACAAGTCCTGCAATCATTGGATCACGCCGATTGCTTGTCCTGTCGGCAAGGACACCCCAGAAAGCTGCATACAATAGTTGTATTGTCAGCGCAGCTTTCATCGAAGCGAAACATGGCGCCCATTCGCCCGGAAGCAACTTACGTGCCGAGAAAAGTATCGCTGCGGCGAATGCAGCCAGAGAAACTGAGGTCCACAGTTGAACTATTCGCCTCGTGTTAGTCTCTTCGTCGACATGATTCGCCTCGAGAGCCATCATATACCTTTGTCTTCCGTGACGCCAGCCCTTTCTCTCAGGGTGCTTGGCAGAATCGGTACAATGACCGCATAAGGGAAGATGTCCTAGTGAACAGCCTGTCAACGTTGAAACTCAATTCTTCAAGGTAGGAGCCAAGTCGTACCGTGAAAACAGCCAGTAACACCATGAGCAAGATGAGCTTCTTGGATGAGCGAAGCTCTAGCCACAATGGGCGTTTGCCCTGTCTGGTAATCTTTGCCCATAAATCCATGGTTACAAATGTAACAACTCGCGATACAAAGTCCGTATGGAAATTTCTATACTTGGACTCAGGGTGTTTATTGACAACGATGACAGATTCGTGTATGAGGGAGAACTTTTCATTCTGGCCGAGTCGAGTTGATCTGCAAGACAATGGTCTTTTCGTAGACAGCCCATCGCCCGGGCAATACGCTTTGGTGCTTCAATGAAGGAAGGATAAGTAGTGTGAGTATGCAGACTCTTGAGAACTACAGGTGACTGGCTGGGCATGAGCTATTATTTTTGAGGGTCCGACACTCTGATCAGAGCGGAGAGGCGCATTGTGCCATAACACCAGGCTATATATCAGGCATGAGCGGAATTGGCCTCGAACCGCTGTGTGTCGAAAGCCGCGGCCTCCGAAACAAGGTTCGTCCGGCCACACATGACGACTTAGCCTGCAACATCGGCAGTGAGAGATGATTGTGTGTGTCTGTGATTTATTCTTCTGAGTCGGCATAGAAAGCGCGACCCAAAAGATACAGGCCCCGATGCTAGCTCAGGGTCAACTGATCCCTTGCAGAGGCAGACGTTGCTCAGACCAGGTGATTGGTAAGAGAACTCGGATTTTGCCCTTGAACCGTCGAAAGCATGGTCCAGAATTTGCGCCTCGAGCTCGGACTTGGCCCTTGATGCCCCGGAGGCATGGTCTAGCTAGCCCCACGATGGCCGCCTACCAAGGCCGGGGGCAGACGAGGCAGGACAGCCAACGCTTTGTTTGAGCAAGTCCAGGCTAGGCAAGTCGCCATAGTCCGCGTTACCTGCCGTGCACCCCATATGTGACATTCTGCGGAGCCTCAAGTTGCGTTTTGAATGTCGTGCTTGGCCTGTGCGGAAACCGCCCAAATCGGAGCCATGTAACTCTGCTGAGTTTGGAGATGTCACTGCCAGACATCCGCTTAATTGGACACAAACATTGCCCCGGCACTCAATAGGGAATTTCAATCCCGTGCAAGCGTCATTTTCCGCACATCAGTCGAGAAAAGATTATGCGTGTTGCATCGTCATAGGCGTGTTGTTGTGGACCGCTCGAAGAAGGAGCGACGTTCGCCATCGTCCGAATTAGCTAAAAGAAAGTTGCCCACTTTCTCTCCGTCCACTCCTGCCACGGCCAGTGTCAAGCTGTGTCAGCCTTTGCCTGCCGCCTTTCCTCGAAGGCCACGGCCAACCTTTTCGGCACTTCGTCTCAAGTCCGAGTCACAGCTTCGCAGGATGCCACGGGCTGCTTCCTAGTCCCCGACTCTCCACTGCCCCTGTTCGTAATATGGGGCCGGCTCGGCACTTGTCCTGCCATTTCGGCCACGATCGATTCATGAAACCCTCCAGAAATGTACAACCTGATCCGGAACCCTGGATCCGAATTTTGGGGGCCAGACCAGTGGCGGCCAACTCCCGGCCTTTTTTCATACTCGGCCGACACCGGTCTGAGACCCCGTCTTGTCGGCCACCCCTCAAATGCCGCAACTAGCAGCACGACTTGACCAGGAATCATGGCGTGCGGTACGGCATCTATGCCAAGTGCCAGGTCTTCAGGAGTAATCGATCACATCGGCGAAGAGGGAATGGTATCTGTCCGCCTGAAATTTCTTCGGCATGGAACGGAGCCAAAGTCTCCGTCAATGTGGAGGTGAAATACAGCCAGCTGGCCCTTTTGCAAGCTGTGTGGCCGTATGTAGGAGCTTCGGTCATTCGCATCTGGCTTCTAACCCTACGGCCTTGGGCGATCCCGCGTTTGTCAGGCGAAATGGCCAGAAATTTGGTCCATGACGCCGATCTCGCATCGCCTACCCTCGCGAAGTTCCCTCGATTTCATAAAGTTTCACAGAGCGCAAATTGAGACGGGCTCTACCCTCCTTGTTCATACCTCATGCCGTCATGGCTCTGCCAGCTATTGAGGCTGCAGAGACGAGTCCATCTGACGTCAAGGCAATCAGACAAAGATCCGAATCATCATTGAAAGTACTGTGGTTGAGAAGTTGCCCACGGCGCCGATCTTCCGGGGTACTCAACGTTGTTGTAGGGGGTGGTGCGCCCTGCCAGGTATACCCTCGTCTTTCAGGAATACTTTCTATTTTTTCACCGTCGCGTGCCATCAGCGTTCGATGATGCCCTTTCAACAATCACCAAATATCAAGAACATGGGCCTTCGTTCGAGTACACCCCGTAGCACGAGTGCAGCAAAAACGATCGAAAGATTATCCAAAATCGTTGTGCCTGGAGAAAGTGCACGATGTTTCAAGCGGCCGCTTGTTGGAAGCTTCTTCGCCTCGTCAACGGCAAACAGCCACTTACGACGCGTGTTTTCGAGTCCAAGGAATTCCAAGTGAATCGATATTGCCAGAATCTGCCAATGATTGGCTCGCCTTACTCAATAGGGTCACGCCAACTCATCGTGTCCAAAATTGCGGATCACAGCGATAGCCAAATGTGACTGTTGAAGCATCTCTAAAGAAACTCTGCTGCACGACCACATACGTCAAGATTCGACTGCAATTTTTATATAAGACTGCGATGCGCTCTTCCATGGAAGCGCAGATGAGAAAACATCAATCAAGATGATTCACACAAAGCGCATCGAGGGCCGCACTGCAAAGCGATCATGATGGAGCGCCGCGATCGAGGTATACGAACACGAGTGAGGGGAATTCTTTCATCCTCCGCAGCTGTCGATACTGTCTCCGCGCATTGAAGCTGACCACGGAACAACAGTATCCTAGTCCTGACGTGAGGAGGTTACAATGCTGCTTCAATGGTCTACTGTGTTTGCGCAAAGCCGGCAGACTACAGTTGCAATCATGCCAAAAGCATTGCCCAGTAAAGAGAGCTCGTATGTGCTTCATTCTGGTAGCTCACAGTCGGGTCAAATGCTAGGTCAGTCTCTGTATGGCAGGCCACAATCTAGATGCAATCCAACAAAATGCTTCATCCCATGCTCTTAAGGAACTGGGCATCTCACCACGGCTTTGGGCGTCAACAACCCTGGTGCTCAGAGATGATCAACGCAAAGGTCCTTCTGATTGTTGGATATGAGGCAATCTTCTGCTCAGCATTCGCCTGGTGAGTGTGTTGCTGGATCACCTGGGATCAGGGTATTAGTCCTCAACGTCTCGAATGAGTCAAGGCGTGACTTTTGACTGCCATTCTGTTGGCTTTGCGCCAGGCACTTGCTGTCGAGTATTCGGATCGCTCAGGCTGATCATTCAGGCTGACTGCCCAGGTAGCGCTTGTGGTCCATAGGTCGTTGAAAGGCTCGCGACTGCCCAGGCGCCTTCGGCTACAAAGTCAATGTCAAAAAGCCGTTGAGTCCACTTCATCAAGCCAGTTGCAATGGCAAACGGCCGCTGCAGTCTGCCGAACACGAGGTTTCACAGTCTCCGCATTCAATCAGGGGTGTGTATCTATTTTCAGATCGGCAGAGTCTCCGCGACTTCTGGCCTCACTTTAGGCGAAAGTGCAGCAGCTGCCAATCCTTTCTCCCGCTTCAACAGATTGGCATATCTTTCCACGCACGCTGTACCACAATCGCATTGCCTCTGAGTTGTGCCACCAGGGAGCCAATCAGCTGCGCTTTGAACATCGCTGCAGCCATCAGTTGCTGCAGCGACTGTGCTGAATGCTTTGTCGAAGTCGCGCAATCAGACAGTCAATGTCACGGGTCAACGACTCGGCCGTGTAACGCTGACCACGTTTATTTCTACCGCTCATACCTTGGTACCCAGTAGGTACCTAGACAGCACCTTCCGTCATGATTGTACGCGACACTGACAGCATATTGCCAGACCAAGATTCAACTTATGAAAGATCGGATTCTGTCTACCTAAGTAATGAATTGATTTTGGCGCTGTTTGGTCGAAGAGTTCAAACGTTTTCATTGGGTACGAAGAGGACTGGGCACGTAAATACCGATTGTATCAGGATTTTACATGCCCGCCGGCTCGCAAGAACGAGACATCTTTATGCATGCTGTCTTTCGTAACAAAAACTTTCGGCACATTTCCAGCAATCTCTTCCCTTCCCGTCAGTTGGTTTATTAGGGACTAGGCAAGCTGTAGGGTAGTTTGCAGCTCATCACCCGCGGGCCCTGTTCTCGCCTCGCTGTGCGTTCGCGCATTGTGAACATACGATACCGTTTCCTGATTGGCTTTTCGGCCCGTGTATGCAATCGAAATCGTAGGGGCCGCGTAGGACAACATGATTACACCACAGCTGACCGCATGGAGGCTACAGTGGCAAATCAAGCTTCGCGCTGGGCGGAGAGCTGATGCAGTCCCTGGGCTACTACGAGGCCCTCGCCAGTCAATACATGAATTGACACATGCTGACGCATCAAGCAATGGTAAGATACCTCTGTTCGTTTCTTCGGCAGACATTCTGAATGTAACGACAAGTCTTCCCAATTTCGCTGCGCCAGAGGACCAATGTATGGCATACCATGCTAATACACGACTTCATGGCCCTGCGCAGGTGGCTTGGAAACAGACTATGGCTACGTTGTCTCTAGGTATTGCGAGTGCACATGAGCTTGGGTCTCCTGAGTAAGAGTCAAGAGGGGATGAAGGTAAGACCATGGACGCACGTGCTCCACGAGTCGGAGCATCAAAGACCCTGGCTTTCCAACTTCTACGTGGAAGTTCTGACAGCAAGGATAGTATGTGTTTGAGAATGAGAGGGGTACGGCCTGGTCGAAAGCGGCGGTACCGACCATTCACTAACAGCACACGCGATGAGCCGGCAAGACGAGGACGGACCTGAGGAGCGTGATGCAGAACAGCACCAACATCTTTCCATCATTCCTTCCCCTTCTTCCCCTTCGTGGTACAGTGTAACATGTCACGGAGCATTGCCGTCTTTTTGCCTCTAGCGCCAAAAACCTGCCATGTGCACGAAAAACGGCGGAAATGCAAATCCCCCGCCCTTGATATCATACACACGAGCAGAGGGGAAACGGCCGCCTGCAAAGGAGGCCCGCAAAGCTGAAGGACCCAAAGCGGAATCAAGGACAATCAATTGGTGGACTTTGCGACGTCGTGCTGTAATATAATGCGGCACGTCGAAGGTCTGTGCCGATGACGGTGACGATGGGATGGCAACCAGCAGGACGGGTAAGGCAAGGATTATGAGTATCCCCCCTTCCTTGACGGACCAGGAATGGGGCTGTTCTGGCAACAACACGTCTCTGGCCGACCGTTTGTGTGCGCTAGCGTGTTTTAGTAGATACAGCGTTGGGCAGAGCGATAGGACGGATCTTGCTCGTATGTCCGGGCAAACGGGCAAACAGGCAAACATTGAAGGGCGGAAAAGAAGATCCCGGCTGCGCAAAGGCTGACGCGAAATCATGGGGCCTGTGATGCAATGGGCGCGGTCAGTGTGCATCTCGCAGCAGCGGATAGCGACATGTGTGAAAGGACGGTGTCTTGTTCACTTGAGCCATGGTGACACAGTCAAGTCGGAGGTGGGGAGGCTGTCGGGAGGGGGGGGGGAGTGTTTGCTGAATCGGATTGCTGGTTTGACAAACCGTTTGCGCTCGGCGCCGACACTGAGGGTCCCCAGTTGGGCTGATTTGTCTCTCTTCCACGTACGGAGTGCTCCGTGTGTTTTTTTTTTTTTTTCCTTCACGTTCAAAGGGGGAAGGAAAAAATATCCTACCGGGGTCGCTCCTTCCTCTTCTTGGCAGACCGAGCTGGCTGCATGTTTATTGCCGTCCACTTGCATCCTGACTAACGCTCCCTCCTTCTGGCTGCCCAACGCAGCACTACTTTTCCAGACTAGTGTACTCGTACTTGCTCTCCCGAGCACCAACCAATCGTGTCGCATTGCCTCGCGCAGCGACTTTGTGGTCGTGCAAGCGCGTGAGGCAACCAGACAGCGACTGATGATTTGGTTCGACCTGGGCTTGGCCTGGATGGTAACACCAGCACGCCTGGCGCCTGAATACGGGAAAAGCAAAAGAAGTTGACTTTCTTTTTCTGATTGTCACTCGACGGGAACCCCTCCCTCTCTCACCTCGTCATCCCACTGCTCGACGAGCGCGCTGTCCGACACTTCTAATTGTGGCCATGGTCCCCTTTCAATGCTGACTACTGCATTTGTTAACTGACTGAAACCCTCCACCTGCTCTCCCCTTGTGGCTCTGCGCCGATTTTTCTTGACCTGCTTGCTGCGCCCAATGCTGCGCAGTTGCATACGCGCTCCCCCCCACATAGTCTAGACGGGCCTCCTTCACATCCTATTCTACGTCAACCCGCCTTGTCGTGGCTCGATTCATCCTTCTTGCATCGTCTGTCTACTCGCCAACCCAGCCTGCGATCGCCATCGCTCGACACGGCAAATCCAACTCCCCCATTGCGCACTGCTACGGGGTGCCATTGCGGCCGTTTGCGCGTCCATCTCCTGCGAGCCGAATCCTCGTCCGTTTCCGCACTTCCCCCCTACATTGACCAAGCTGCGTGTTGCAAAGTCTCGTGCCGGTCATCGATATGGCTGTCGTCGCGACCATCAAGTACGTCTCGCCAGATATCTAGTATCTCCTCCCGGGCCCGCATGCTCGGCTTCTCTCGTCTTGCTTTGCGATCCCCCATGTCCTCTCCTGGCCGACTGTGCTCTTTCATGTTTCCCCCAAGAACGTGGGGCCTTTTTTTTTGCGGCCTCGGAAATAGCCCTCATGTACCCAGCTTGCTCACCAGATCAACCCTCTATCGTCGTTCATACTTCTTGAACTTTGACTAATCCTTTTGATTTGTGCAGATGCGTCGTTGTTGGCGATGGTGCGGTCGGCAAGACCTGCCTGCTCATCAGCTACACCACCAATAAATTCCCTTCCGAATACGTCCCTACCGTCTTCGATAATTATGCTGTCACTGTGATGTATGTGCGGATTGCGAATCCTCTCAGCTTTGAGCGCGCAAAGCCTTGAGGCGGCGAGGCTCGTCTGGAGCGAGAAACCCTAGTATCTAATCTTCGGACAGGATCGGTGACGAGCCATACACCCTCGGATTATTCGATACTGCCGGGCAAGAAGATTACGACAGACTTCGGCCACTTTCATATCCCCAAACTGATGTTTTCCTCGTCTGTTTCAGCGTGACATCTCCCGCCTCATTCGAAAACGTCCGCGAGAAGTGGTTTCCCGAGGTACATCATCACTGTCCCGGAGTCCCCTGCCTCATCGTTGGTACCCAAGTCGACTTGAGAGAGGACTCAAGTGTCAAAGAAAAGCTCGCCAAGCAAAAGATGGCCCCCGTAAAAAAGGAAGACGGTGAACGAATGGCGAGAGAGCTCGGCGCCGTTAAGTACGTCGAATGCAGTGCTCTTACGCAATTCAGACTGAAAGACGTCTTCGACGAGGTAAGCACGGAATATCAATTCGAGTCGTCATGACGGCGCATGCTGATTCATCAAACGAAGGCCATCGTCGCAGCATTGGAACCTCCGGTCCCGAAGAAAAAATCTCACAAGTGTCTTGTACTCTAAAGCGCCTACCAACTATGTACAGAAATGGAGGTTCCCAAGGATGTACCACAATACAGAATAGCCGAGAAACACGGCGGTCCAGGGAAAATTTGGGGGCCGCCTCGGGGGTTTCCCTATGAATCCACCACCCCCCAGCATGGCGTTGCATAACTAGAACGAGACGGAATGCTGTTGACGAGGTGCAGCTCGAACATGGGGAGGGGGGGCGCGGATCAGTTGCAGTGGCGCAAGGGTCTTCTAGTGAGGTACCCATGACGAGGTCCGAGATGGCTAGATCGAGATCACGCTGTGATTGCTGGGAAAGATTTCTACTTTGTCTTTTTCTTTTGTCTCTCTTGGCTAAGATGCGTTGGCAGAAGCGGTGCTTGCGGACTGATACCAGGCCTCTAGGGCAATGGAATGCCGCCCTGTTTGAATTGATGATCAGATATGGCAGCACATGGCAAGGCCATCCGGTTTTACGAAGAAATTGTTCTTAGGGGGTCTTCGTTTCTGCATGTTCACCGCCGCTACTCTTGTTTCTCTTCCCTGACTCTGGTATCTTCGGGGTTCGATTTGTTTCCTGCTGTTTTTCATTTCTGTCATTGTTTCACTCATCTGGCGAGCCTAGGGTCGGATATACTTTCCTCTTCTCTCTGGGGTTGAACCCAATTCTCCTCCATTTTGGCAAAACGGGTCCTCATCTTTGTTAGTTCAGCTTTGGCGATTGGAGTGCAATTGACTTGGAGATTAATTGCTGTCTTCTTCTCTTTCTCTTTCTCTTTCAGTAGCTTCGGCTTGTGCCAAACATCGCATGCATACGTCCGTACTTGCCATATTGGTTTCTCATGACCATTCCGATACTCCGCAATGCGTTACGTGAGTGAGTGCGTGATGCATGCTCGCCTTCGAGGCTTGTAGCAGAATCATCCTGAAAGTTTATTTGCAACCTGTTGAGGGTGGGGGCTGCTGATTGGGACTTGACTCCCGACGCTCAACGTAAATTGCACGCAAAAGTCGGGTGGATCGCTGCACCGCTGCGTGTGACGGGCATCTGATCGGGTGAGTCCTGCCCGATCTTCTGACGCTACGGGCCAGGTGCCCATGATTCCCGAATGCCGAGAGCAAGCAATTAACAGTCGTGACTCGAGATACTGCTCCTCGCCAATCAGGGCAGGCTCGTGCTTTCCCACGTTTATCGGGTCGGGGCTTGGTGGGTCTCACTCCGTTGTTTCCCTGATGCGACCCATACGAGCCGCTGGATGGGCGCGCCCTTGGCTCGTGGAAGTCGGCAAATGTTTATCGGTACCCGCGGATGCGTTGTGCGCCGGTCGAGAAGTCTGATGTGCGTTGGAGTTTTTGCCAGCTTATCTCTCCCATTGGCATTGACTGCCTGTGTCCCTACTTGTCCCTTTGCTCTATTTCCTACCGCGCTACAAATGAGTTGTAGAAACTTGATCATTGAGGTCTCAAAAGAATGAAAACAACACCGCTCTTAGGCCTTGGCCTCCTCCTCTGCTGGTTTGACATGTCATCCGCTTGCAACGGACATCATGACAAGGAAGAATGGACGAAGGAGGAGCTGGCAGAGATGCAGGCAAAATGGGGTGCTGATGTGTGTTTGCATCTTCACAATCGTCTCAATGTAGAAGCATCCTGACTTGCGCAGTGGCAATTCACGGGCATCGGCACTTTCGCCCACCTCGACTATGCCAAGTGTCTTGTTGATCCGTCAGTCAGCTATGACATTGCCATTGTGGGTGCGCCATTCGACACCGCTGTGACTTATCGTCCTGGTCTGCTTCCCCTTCTCTTCTTCTTCCACACTTCCATTCAAAGGGCGTCAAGGCCCGTTGAGTCGCAAGATTGACGAAAGTTGGCAGGCGCGAGGTTTGGCCCAAGGGCCATTCGCCAGGCATCGAGTCGTCAGACTTCTACTCGCGGCTTCAACGCCCGCGCCAAGATCAATCCTTATCGAAACTGGGCCAAAATCATTGATTGTGGAGATATCCCCATCACACCGTTTGACAACGTCATTGCGCGCGAGCAGATGACGCAGGCGTTGAAGGAGCTTGGCAGCCGACGGGCCGTGTCAGCGCTTAGCCCTAGACCCAGGCTTTTGACCTTGGGTGGCGACCATAGCCTGACCTTGCCGGCTCTGAGAGCTCTCAACGATATTTATGGACGACCTGTCCGGGTCCTCCATTTTGACGGCATGTTCACATTCCCCTGAGATGTGGAAGCTTGAAAGTCTGGGGAAGAAAAAGGAAGAGAAAAAGACAGAAGTGCTAACGAGAGATTGCGAGAGCATTGTCCAATCAGCTCATCTGGATACATGGAATCCGAGTACATACCCTTCATACTGGGGTTCAACAGAGTTCACCCATGGCTCCATGTTTTGGATGGCTGACCAAGAAGGCCTCTTGTCCAATAGCAGTATCGAGAAGTCCGTCCACGCAGGTTTGCGAACGCGTCTCACTGGAGACGATTTGAATGACCATGCGGAAGACGATGCCCAGGGTTGGGTACGTTTCTCGGCCGATGACATTGACGAGATCGGCACAGCCGGTATAGTGGACGGCATCATGAAGACTCTGGGCGTTGAAGATCCCGTCTACCTGTCTATTGATATTGATGTGCTGGATCCAGCATTTGCACCCGGAACCGGAACTCCGGAGCCGGGCGGCTGGACGACGCGCGAGCTGATTCGGATTTTGCGTGGCGTTGAAGGCTTGAATCTCGTGGGAGCCGACGTAGTCGAGGTGTCGCCCGCTTATCAGAACAACGGGGAGGAAACGGCCCTGGCCGCGGCTCAGGTAGCGTATGAGCTATTGAGCTCCATGGTGAAGAAGGGCTTGGAGCGCCTAGGGAAAGAGGCTTCGCACAAGGACGAGCTTTGAAGATTCCTTTGCTTTCACTTCAATCGCGTCTCCATGCTAGGACGAGGTCGATGAACATGGACCGACGGGTAAACGTAATCATGTGGCACGATGAAATGGCGGGAGCGACTGAACACGGTGTTGAGTCGAGTCAACACGAAGAGAGAAGAAGAGCCATGAAATGGACTGATTCAGACGCGTCAATAGTGATGATGAAGAGTGGCTTCGTTCGAGGTGTGCAGATGAGTGATGACAAAAGTGTTTTAATCCGGGTCTGCCCCTCTGTGTTCCTTCCTTTCTGGGCAACAGCAATCATCTCACAATGACATTGAATCTGCAGATAAGCCGGGCCTGCCGTAAAACATGCTGGTCGCAACACTGCTTGCCTGCATATATACCAAGCCACGTGTCAAAGCGAGCAGATGATTATTGCACACGTTCTGTGTAGTATATCTATGGCCAGCATGACTATCGGCCGACATTGCATGAGCTTCTGGACCGCCCATTGCATAGCCAGACTGATCGGAATACATTGTGGTGTATAGTCGATTCGCTTTCGTGGATTATACCTTCCCAAAGTGCAAGCGAGTTACCATGATCTCTTTTAGCGGCAGTCCACGGTCACACAAATTCGTTTCAAGCCAATCTGGTAATCGCAATACGAGACGAACTGACTACAATCCCCACACTCCACCCAGACGAGGAACATTTCCCAATGCATGCTTGGCGATCAAACCTGCCATTGTCCGGACATGAAATGGAAGAACAAGTACGCGTCGGATTCGCTTCTTCCATTTCCCTGGAAACCCCTTCGAAACCAGACTTTTCGGATCTTTCCTTTCTCCTCCGACGCGGCCAACAGGTCTGGTAAGGGGACAGGCAGGCTTTGGGCGGCGTGAGACGAACAGACTTGTGGCGTTTAGAGTCAAAACCCAGACCGTGGCCACCTCAGCCACCAGCGACGCCTTGCGATAATCAATTTTGATCCACCTGATGCCCGATCGACAAGTCAGGGCTGTTTCATGCATGGCCGACGTGAAAGAAAGGATTGAATATGCCGACTCGGCCCATTTGAGCGCGGGGGAGCGGGAAAAAGTATATTTTACGCGGAAACTGGTTGATCCTGCAAAGAGGTTCATGGAAAGTGAGTCGGGCACATCACAAACATCCATGCCTGACTCCGTCAAAGCAGACAGGCCTTTCGGCGGGGACTTGAGCCTGTCTCATGCGACATCACGTCGAAAGGCAAATACGCTTAATGGACTTGCTACTCCTCGGGCAAAGAGGAGACGAACCTCCCCCCCCTTCCCGATTCTCCTCTCCCGGTCGCCGCCTCCTCCCCTTCTCCCCTTCTCGGACGGGACCCCTGCCAGGGGTTCATCAAACTAACAAAATTACCTTTGACCAGATCAGGTAACCTTCCTTCAAGCCGCAAGCAGTTGGTTCATCTTTTTTCTTCCCCTCCACCCTCATGCACTGCATCCTGCTCGTACTGCTGGTCACATAGAGAGGAGGGATGGCGAATCAGAGGGTGCCGCCGTACATCCACACCAAAATAATGCAGAGCGGGATTGTCCAATATCGGCATCGTGCCTGCTTTTTGCTTTCCATGACCTGACCGTGACTGACTGGTACCCTCCAGCCGCAGATGTGATGGTTATGCACAACTTTGATATGGGAGGGGGGTGAAGAGGGTTTTTGTCCAGGGCCCCTTTTTCGGAACATGCTTTTCGCCGACTGAGTTCTCTGTTGCCAATTGCCATTGGCCCTGTCACGGCGTGGCAATTGGCCAATTTTCCCTTCTTCTTTGAACGACCCCAGCTTTTCGCGACAAGATTCAGACGCGACACGGGGAAAAAAAAAAAAAAGAGAGAATCAGCGCGCATTTCTTTTGCATGTTCATCCGGAGCCGCCTCGCCTTGCGTCGCGCTGGCGAGCCCCCCCTTCCGGTAATACGACTAGAGACTGCTTGCGGCGGCGTGGCTTCCCTTTCTAGCGCTGCCCCTGTCAGCCCTCCCCCCTGCCTACCCGCCTACGGTAGGTAAAGTACCTTACATTGCTGTTGTGTGAACGCAGGGTACCTACACTATCTTGCGGTACTACATTATTGTACTTAAGTAAAGTAAGTATGCTTGCTTCAATGTTGCTCGCGCCGCGCGCCCCAGTCACAGCGCATCCCACCAACCAGAGGCAGGCTTCCCTTTCTTCTTCCCCGCCCCTTGTTCCAGGTACCGGCGACTAACAGCTCTGGTCAGGTACAGACGTACAATACAATTGATTACTTGTCGGGGTGCAGACACTCGAGGTAACCCACCCAGAAGCACATGCTGCAAGGCACCTGCCACCTCTTATGCGCGACCAGCACCATCCAGAACGAGTTGGATCAGCTTTGTGTTTGGACCAGTTGGTGTTGGTCTGCCTCTCGTCACTCGTCTTGGTCTTGGTCTGCATCCTGGACCGCGACCTCGACCTCGCGCGCCCATCTCCTCGTCCATTGTTTGCTGCCGCGCAGACCTCGTCGTCCTCTCTCTGATCTGCTTTCTCGCCCCATCTTTTTTTTTTTCTTTTTTTACTTCACCTTGAGAGTATTGAATCGTTCTCGATTTCTCATCTTGGGCATATCAACCCTTGTTCCTCGCTACGCTTCTTTCTCGAATTGCCCGTTTCTGCCGTCGAGCCTCGTCCAATACCCATCGCCCAGGGGCCCCTTGTCCACCAGCCTCTTCTTGGCCGCATTTCACGCGCAGTCTGGCCTCCTCTTCACCCCTACGTGCCTGCTCCACCATCTGCATCTGCACCGAATATTGTCCTTTCTAGCCTCGACTTCTTCTGGCCTGGGGCCCGCCAACCAATTCTCCTCGCTCCCTCCCACCCCAAAAAGCTGTCGTGCGCCTCCACCATTGCACCGGACCCCCCCCCCCCCCCGACTGCGCGCTCCATCTGCGTCCCCTTTTCCATCACGCACACTCTGGTTCTTTTCCTGATCCAACGAGGAGAGTCGAACTTTCTGTGAGCTATCTTGCTCCAGATGTGACCTTCTTCATAGGGCATTCTTGAGGTTGTTGATTCCTCACATTCCATGACACTCGTTTCTCCAACTCCCCTTTTTCGAAGTCTTCTTTCTCGCTCGCTTGCTCGCTCGAAAAAATTCCGCTGCCTCTCAGTTTACCGGCTCGACCTTCTTTCCCGACACAGAAACACGACTGCGGACTAGTCCAGGACTTTTTTTTTTCCACGAGAAGCCTGCATACACATTCGTCGGGAGCAAGCTGCAACAGTGACCCTGCTTTCTTGCGAATCGCGACTTTGAATAATTCCCTGGCGCAGGTTGCTCGCCATACTCCGACGCCCCTTTGGCTCACTTTGTCGTATTCGGCCGTCGAGTCCTGGCTGTGGGCGAATAAGGCTTGGCACGCGCTTCAAGTTCTTCTACATTTATTTTTCCAGCAACGTACATACCGATATCGAACTTGTTTGAATAGGAAAAAATCACTTTTCGTGCATACTTGTCCCCTTCTTTGGACAAGCATATATATTGGGAACCACTCCAACCGACTCGTTTCTTGAGAGCTTCTCGCCGAGGTAGTCGAACTCGCGTTCAGATCCCTCGAGAAGCCAATCGAAAGCCTGCATTGGCATTCAGCCTCGGTCAAAGCTTTCAACCAAACGAGAAGCAATATTCTGCGCCATACCCGAGCCCGTTCTTTGTTTCAAGTTTCATTCTTCCCGTGCCTATTCTAGGGCACGCAAGGACGTCAAAACGGCTGTTCTTTCGCAATCTGGGCGGGACTCGCTCGTCCCCCCTCACCTGCTCGGGATGCAGGACTTCAACGGAGCTGTTGGCCAAGGTGCCCGCGTAACTGCCGGCCCTCGGTTCCCCGGACATGTCTCCAAGCCATCCAGTAGCGAAACGGGGTTCTCCCACGGTGCTTTCACTTCTAATATCTCGGGCTTTGCTGACCGTCACCCTCGTCGAGGCAACATTCCCTCGCTGAATACCCAGACCATGGGTGGATCGAATCAGCCTGCGACACCAACTGCTAACGACATGGCGACGCCTGGCACCGGATTCGATATGCAGTTTACTCCTCTTTTGCCATCACAGCTCTTGCTAGGCAGCCCCTTCCAGCCAGGGAGCCCTGCCGCTTTTGGCAGTCCCCAATTCCAAACCTTGTCTGGCATGCAGCAGGGACATCAGCCTGGTGGCAATGGCCAGCAGCGCACCAGCGGCATGTCCAATTCTCTTCAGCAGCAGAGCATGCCCAGCCAGCAGTACCAGACAATGGTATCCCCGTCGACTTATGGAGCGCCCCAGTTCTACCCTCCCCAGTCTCCGACTGGGGGCTTCGCCGTACAGGCGGCCCTTCAGCCCGCTTCTCCCGTGCTTGCTCCCAGCATTGCCATGGGCTCTAGCCGAACTGTCTACTTGGGAAACATTCCTCAAGATACTTCGGCTGAGGAGATTTTGGGCCACGTTCGGAGTGGTCAGATCGAGTCGGTCCGCCTGCTGCCGGACAAGAATTGTGCCTTTGTCTCCTTTCTCGACGCTAGCTCCGCCACGCACTTTCACTCTGACGCTATTCTTAAGAAATTGTGCGTCAGGGGACAGGACATCAAGGTTGGTTGGGGCAAGCCTTCGCAGGTCCCGACATCTGTTGCACTCGCCGTGCAGCAGTCCGGCGCTTCTCGAAACGTCTACCTGGGCAATCTGCCCGAGGATATTACTGACGAGGAGCTGAGGGACGATTTGGCCAAGTTCGGCGCAATCGACACTGTCAAGATTGTTAGGGAGAAGAACATCGCATTTGTCCATTACCTCTCCATCGCCAATGCCATGAAAGCTGTTTCGCAGCTTCCTCAAGAACCCAGGTGGCAGGCGCCTCGCCGCGTCTTCTATGGCAAAGACAGGTGTGCTTATGTTTCCAAGACGCAGCAGCAAAACGCGGCACAGTACCTCGGTATCGCGCCTGGATACGCACACATGCTCACTGGAGCTGATCGAGACATCATTTCGAGCGCTCTAGCGCAGCAGTCCGTGGCTGCCGCCGCCGTTGCCACAACCGCCGGTGGACTCAACAACCTGGGAAACCGAACCATATATCTTGGTAATATCCACCCCGAGACTACAATTGAGGAAATTTGCAACGTTGTCCGCGGCGGTCTCTTGCATCATATTCGGTACATCCCTGACAAGCATATCTGCTTCGTCACCTTCATCGACCCGACGGCTGCTGCGTTATTCTATGCCCTCAGCAATCTGCAGGGCCTGATGATCCACAACCGCAGACTCAAAATCGGATGGGGCAAACACTCTGGTGCTTTGCCCCCGGCCATTGCGCTGGCGGTCAGTGGAGGGGCCTCACGTAATGTCTATGTTGGCAACCTGGACGAGACATTCACTGAGGAGCGACTTCGTCAGGACTTCTCCGAGTACGGCGAAATTGAGTTGGTCAATGCTTTGCGCGAGAAGAGCTGTGCGTTCGTCAACTTCACCAATATCGCCAATGCTATCAAGGCTATCGAGGCCATTCGCAGTAGAGATGATTACAGAAAGTTCAAGGTGAACTTTGGCAAGGATCGTTGCGGAAATGCCCCTCGGCAGGTGCAGCAACAGAGCCAATCGCCACGTGGAGACGGAGTCGCCTCGCCCCCTCCATCGGGCTCCCAGAACAGCGGCTCACCTTTGCACGGATCAACTCCACAGAATTCTGCGACCCTTTTCAACGGCCAGAGCAACCCCTTGACCATGTACTTGAGTCAACTCTCTCAACATGCGCAGCAGCAGCAGCACCAACAACATCGGCACCAGTCCTTGGCTATGCAGCAGAATGTGCTCTTCAACGCAGCCCCATCCCCTCCGAATGAGCTCGGACTGGATGCTCCATTGCAGACGTCGTTTGGCGGACATGGGCAGTCGGCCAGCATCTCCAACGGCTACATTCCAAACACGTCTGCATCTGGTGCCACCACGGTTGGCGGATTGCTTGCTCCTGGCAATGCTCGTGGCTCACACAATCGGGCTGTGAGTCTTCCTGTCCTGCCACCCGGCTTTGAGAACGGAGGCAACAGCCCAAGTAGCATTATGGGTCACAATCTTCACGACGGCGAAAGACGAGGTCATCAGTATCAGTCGAGTTTTGGTGGTCTCGGACCCGCCGGCTTCGGTTTGGCAATTCAAAGCGGTCTCAATGGATGGGTCGAGGAGGAAGTGGCCAATTAATAAGCGGTTCTCAGCGGCGGTCGCCCGTTGTCACAAAGGAACAAAACGAAGAAGAGACGGAAGTCACTGATCTGCTGACTCGCCATAGTCGGTTTGACGGTGTCGCCTTGATGATTCAAAATTGCTTCTTTGTGTAGGAAGCACAAAATTTTGCATATGTGGTCTTCATTACTTGGCAACTTTTTTTTATCACATTGTAAATTCTTTTCTTCTTTTCTTCTTCTTTCCATTTCGTAATTAGTTTATTTCAAAGTTGATGTTGCAATCGGTTCCTGTTTCTTCTCAAAATCTGTTCGAAACACTTTCAACGTCATGGGGCCAAGACGTAGGGAGGGCATGATGATGGGCACAGGGTATTTTATGGCATTGACATCATCATATCGTCTAGGGCAGAAAAGGTGTATGGTCGAGAGGGGAGAGACAAGGGATGGTCTAGAAGCGAGCATCAAGTTCCAGCAGAGGCGATCTGTCTTGCGTTTTCTCATTTATTTGTCCTTTGTCCTTTGTATGTGTACAATGCTCTCGACGGTGTCATTTGGATCTAATACAAGTCCTTGTCTTGCCAGTGGAAACTCGCTCGGATTTCCGTCTCCAGACATGTCCATCGCTTGCGAAAGTGTAGCATGCTGTCTAGTCTATAAAAATGTGCCAAAGTCAAGTTCCGTTAATACTAGAGTTGAAACAAAGCGAAGACTGAACGTGACTGATCACGCTCGGGTCTGTCTCACCCACTACCAAGGTAACCTGGTGTATGTACACAGGTGTGAGGTGGGTAGCATGCACCCATGAGGTCCTCCTTGGCGCATCTACTCGTATCCGGCGAGTTGGGGCTCGGCGGGGATCGCAGGGGCATTGGGGTCTGCGCCACACTGCTGCTTCCAGTTCCGAGGAGTGATTTTATCCACTATAGCTTTGAAAGTCTCCTATTGCGAAGGTTTGAGTCAGTTTTTTGTTTTAGGTATCCATCTTAGGCCGGACTCCCGCAGACATGGCCGTGCTGCTCCTTTTTTTTTTTTTTGGTGACTCCCACATTCGTGCGTTGCCCGATAGTGGGGGTGGTTGGGAATTGGGCCCCTCTACCGGGAGAGAAGAGGGGGGATGGAGGGAAACAAAAATCAGTAAGGAAAGAAGGAGATGCTTACCAAGGTGCAGAATGACTCGTCGCCATCAAGATGCTTCCCTGATGGCTTGCACCCAGGAATAGTAACGGGACGATCGTTGTACCGCACACGGACGAAATACCCCTGCAGTCGCTTCTTTTCGTTCTCGCTCAGCTCGGGCGAGAGCTTCCGGCCTATACTCCCTGACGACGGGGAGCTGCCGAACAAAGATGACCACCATGGCGGCGACGACGACTGCGAAGAGCTGCTGTCGGCGCCGGATATCGATGTGCGCTCAAACAGCTCGATGGCGACGTGGCTGGTGAAGGGGGGCCAGGACGGGTTAGGGAAGGCGCCGAGGCTGGCGAGCGTACCGGCAATAGTCGTGTCATGACATCCGCTGAGACTGAGACGAATAGCCTGCTGTTGCTTGCCAGGGTTTGGCGATGAAGGCGATGAGGAAGATGATGGTGGGCTTTCGACACTCTCTACCATGCGCGCGACAATATCACCCATGAGCCCGCCAATGCCTAGTGTTCGATACTCGTGGCTCTCGGCGAATCCTGCGTACCACTCCTCCGAGACAATCTTGTCGAGGAATTGTCTGACCTTTGGGTCATAAAATTCGTCGGGGAGTCTGGTTTCGGGGCCATGCGCCAGCGACGCATTGATGGTGTCCATGACACCGCTGAGGCGCGGGTGCGAATCGACGGCAAGTCGAGCGTTGCCCTCGGGCATCCATTTCCCGAGTTTTTTGCTCAGGTAGTCCATCTCTGGACTACCGTTCCACCTGTCAGCGGCCCTTTGAGCAAAGGCGCGCGATATGACATCGAAGCGTCGGCAGTGGGTGAAGTTTGGGAGAAGGGTCTCCTCGGGCAGTGCGCGCGAAACGATGGTCGGCGGACAAAAATCTGGGCCGCGGGTGTGGGAGGGGTACAGACCGTGGAAAGTCTGCTGCAGGGACTCGAGGGCTCGGGGCACTGCCGTGGCTCGAAGATAGAGGAAGTCGGTCGTGGCATTGACGCCGGCGGGCAGGAAGCCGAGCTGGTCGACGTAGAGTCTGCGGAGCCTTTGGCCGAGCTGGAAGGTCGTCTCGCGGCCGCGATCCGTCAGCATGCCCAGGTCGCAGATGTTATCGACCTCGCCGCCGGGGCCCGAGGCTGTGGCCGGCACGCCATCGGGTCGGATCGTCTCGAGCCGCCGCTTCCACTCCAACACGGAGAAGTTGTGCCCATCAGACAAGACGCTGCGTAACTGTCGCACAGCCGAGCAGTAGGGCCAGAAGGCGGGGAGGCCGGTCTTGGCGAACCGTTTCTTGACAGGCGTCCGCTCGCCGTGCCGGAGGAGGACCTGAACCTGTTGAAGACGGAGTTGCGGCGGGTAAAGAGCGGCGAGCTCGGCGTCCGAGTAGGGCGGTCTCGGCGCCAATGTTGACATTGTGAAAGGAATGGGAGGGGGAGGGGGTCCGTATATCTCGTCCTGCACGGATAAGCCACCGTGGAGGTTTTATCGATGGCACAAAGGAGAACTGACGGAGACGGAGAGCCACAGTTCACAGCCACTTCAGCCCCAAACGGCGGCGCCCCGTCACATGTCACGTCACGTCAGGTTGCGTCAGTCAGGCACCCGCTTGAACATGGCATGCAAGTCGGCGTCGACACGCGGGTCCGGATTGAGTATAACACAAGCGTGCCTCGCGGTCGGGTCTGCCCCATGCCATCAGAAACATCTAGCTCCCAACGCCCGTTAGCTGCAACGCCATGAACCGGCGACGTATGCGGCGCCTCGATGCATGTCCGGCAGACCCGGCATCGCTCGCGTGACGGCTCTTGCCTTGCTGGGGGAGCTGAGAAAGGTCCACCGGGGAAATCATGCAGGAGAAGGAAGGAGCGTCGGGCGTCATCTGTCATCTGACGGTGTGAAAGTCACCGATCGGCCCCCCCCTGCTTCACTCCGTCTTGCCTCTGCATCACCTCGAGGCGTCGACCGCATCAAGCAACTCACTCGACGCTTTTCATCCTCGGAGCAGTGTTATTGACGTAAGCGCCAGAAATCTGGATTCAGACGGATCCGTTGTTGGCCCCCCCGACGAGCCGCCGCTTCTCATTGGCTGCATGCCGCGTCTCAACGTCACAGATCCTGAAGCACTTTTCTATAGCGACGTGTTGCTCATGGCTGGCCACTTGTGACGCCTTCCTCGCGCTCATTTGCCCTACATCCTATTCACGTCTATCCTATTCTACCTCCGCGCAGCCATGGACATTGCAAATCAGCCTCTCCGTCCCGCGACGGATCCAGGGGCCCAGATGCGTGCACAGACTATGCCGCGCCCTCTTCTCCCCCAAATAGAGGAACCCGACATTTCAGTCGACGACCTCGAAGACATGATCCCTGCTGATGAGGTCTCTCTTGAGGACCAAGACGAGGCACAGGCTACGCTCCAGCCCGCCATCAGTGCGGCTGCCAGCCATCTGACGTCGGCGCAGACGCCCGCGGCGGAAAAGGCGGCAGCATTGGAACGCTTGCCCGGTGGCTACTTTGACAATGTCATTGTTGAAGGCGAGGAATTTGACGACGAAGGAGATGCCAGCCCACGAGTGGAGGGCGGCCTGAAGAAAATGCTGGCGCTATCTGGGGACGGTTGCGCCAGCGATTCCGTCCCAGCACAGACGCCCGACCAACTGCCTTTACCCTCTCCTTGGACTTCAAGACCGAAACCTTTTGTCATCAAAGAGCCTGCCCGCTCCCGCCAGTCCAAGAGCTTGCTTGGATCTGCGTTTGGTCCTACGCGGCAGCATCGCTCAGGATCCGCAGGCCAGGAAGCCTTCAAGAAACTTCAGCGGGCTTTCCCCTCACTCTCTGGCCATACAAATCTCTTCCCGTCACTCCCGACATCATTCTTTTCCAACCTTTCAGGTGACCGCAAAAGCAATTCGAATAGTTCTTTGAAACCAGGATCCTCTACTTCCTCAGGCGCGATCACGCCAGCGCGGCAACAAGTCCCCGCGAATGGTTACCATCCTGCAGAGCGTCTGCCAGGACTCAAACCGCATGACAGACGGACCACCTTGCCCGAACCGTCAGGTATCGGCTCGTCGTCTCGGTCTCGTCCGCGTCCCCCCATGCTACGCCGCGTCACGTCTGATGAGAGCATGCTCTACCACAGTCTATCGCGCCAGTCTTCCCTGGGTGACGACGCGAAGTTCAACGACGTCAGGGAGATGGTCAACATACGTCTCATGGCCATCAAGGACAGCCTCCCTGAGGTGCCAAACTTCAGAATGCCGAGCCTGGCGAAATTCCAGGTTCCGACTCGCATGTCTTCTATATCGCTCAATGGGCTCTTTTCGAGTTCGAGTGACGGCGATGAAGCGAATAAACACGTCTCGGGTGATGGGCCAGAAACGCCAGCCACAGCGAATACGGGATCAAATCGGCCTCGCGTGACTCTTACGCCGGACGATGTTCTCGACGAGCTCGTTGGTGACCTCGTTGTACTTGGCGGCTACCGGGGTTCCGTTCTGCGCTCGGCCGAGCCGCCGCATCAGCAGCTCTGGGCACCCGTGAAGCTGGGTTTCAACATGCGCAAGGCAGATTTGGAGGTTGGCTTGGAAGACGAAGATGAGGGGACCATGGAGGAGCGCATCATACCTTCGGGAATGCTGAAACACATTGGTCCCGTCGACATCTCGCGGAAGCTCTTCAAAAAACTCCGGGCCTCAGCCAATGCCAAAAGCGGCAAGCTGCGCATCTGGGATTTCGGCTACGATTGGCGGCTGAGCCCTGCCTCGACTTCGAAGAAGCTCCAAGACTATCTCGCCAAGTTGCCGTGCAACCAGCCTGGCACGCCTCCTGAAGCACGTGGCGCCATTGTCATTGCTCACAGTCTAGGTGGCCTCATCACAAGGCATGCCGTCAATAAGCAACCGCACCTCTTTGCCGGGGTTCTCTACGCCGGCGTGCCGCAGCGCTGCATCAACATACTGGGCCCGTTCCGCAACGGCGATGCGGTGCTGTTCAACGAGAAGCTGTTGACTGCGCAGGTCAACTTCTCAATCCGGACGTCGTTTGTGTTGCTTCCCGAAGACGGCTTCTGTTTTATCGACAAGGAGACGGGCGAATCGTATCCAGTCGACTTCTTCAAGGCCGAGGACTGGGTCAAATGGCATCTCAGCCCATGCGTGGCTCCCCTGCTGCCGCCTTACGGTCGAGAGAAGCAACAGGGCCTCTCGTCTCCGCTGTCCTCGCTCTTTACCAGCTCGCTGCTCAGCAAGACCAAGAAGCCCATGGAGCCAGACATACAATCCGGGAGTTCTGTCACGGCCGGCGAGGCCCCGCTTCCATCTCCACCTGGATCGCCGCCGACGCAGCCATCCTTTCCCGGCGCGACTGCATCAGATCGAGAACGGTACATGGAGTACCTCGGACGTGTTCTTGCAGCTACCAAGGCATTCCGGTCCGAACTTGCGCATTCGCGCGAGCACGAGGCCTCCAACGCCTACCCACCGCACGCAGTGCTGTATGGAAAGACAATCCCGACAGTCTATGCGGCCCAGGTCGCCAGTCGAGCAGCGATTCCATACGCCGACGCCTACGACGATCTGCTGTTTCGACCGGGAGATGGCGTGGTGCTCGCCCGGGAGGCCATGTTACCCGACGGCTACGCGATTGTACGTTCGGGCAGGGTGAGCACGGAACGAGGCCACCTTACCATGCTTGGAGACCTGCCTGCCGTGGCCCAGGCGCTCGAGGCTCTCTTGAGGGGCCGACGAAAGGGCATTGGATTGGGAAAGTGACGCGGCGATGGCCGTGGTTATCAGGAAAGAAATGTCGAAGCTGACTCTGGTTTCGCTTCGCTTCGCATGCCGGGAAGAAGCGACCGGGAATGGAGCACGAACAAGATATTAAGCGGAGGGCACTGTCCGAGACAAGGACAGTTGCAAAGAAGAACAAGAAAAAAAAAAGTGGCACGACGCTTCCATCCCATGGCAGTCGGCCGGTGAGATGAAACGAGACAGAATGTGACATTGAGAGTGAGGGGTGGGGGTGCATCGGGGGAGGCGGGTTAAACATGTTTAGTGTCGCGACGACGAGTCTGCGCGCGCACACAGCATTATCACGATCCCCCCTAATTTTTTTTTTTTTTTTTTTCTTCATTATCTCGTCATCCGTGGAGACCAGGATGGAACAGGGCTAGACACGAAGTGCACCAGTGGGTTGCATACATGCACGGGCTGTGTGCTTTGTGCTGCCTTGCAGTGCCTGCATGTACATGTGTGTGCGTGTGTGCGTGTGTGCGTGTGTGTATGTGCAGTATCTAGGAGGTATGTATGGAACACACACGCGCAGGCAGGCAGATCCGACAGATTGCGCAAGGGTGTGAAGGAGCAAAGGGGAAACGAGACGCAGCTCTTCCTATTTGTGCATACAGACGTTCACATATACATACATGCGCACATACACATACACAGACACACACACCTGACTGCGCACTTACCTATCGTGCAATGGAAGGGGGGCGACTTCACGGAAGAGACATGTCTTCAAAAGAGGGCCATGACACCTTTTCAACCAACCGACCAACCAACCAACCAATCCCTCCAAAAATTGGGGGGGGGAAAAAACAAAGATTAGAAATGGAGACTCCTCTTGTGCCCGCACAGCGATTTGCTTCCTTCGCAAACGCACAGTACCTGATACGTGATACTACACATAGCCGGTGTCTACTAAGTAGACATTGTCCAGCACCAGCAGCAGTCCAGCAAGAGAGAGAGAGAGAGAGAGAGAGAGAGAGAGAGAGAGAAAGGGGAAAAGGGGGACCCTTGTTCACCCCACCTTTTGCGGCTGAGCCCGCAGCAGCCAGCCAGCCTCCCTGCCTTGCCTCGTTGCCGCCCTACAGTAGATTAAAGACCGCACATATTGCAACGGTGCAAAGGAGATGGGATGGTATGGCACATATGTCTCTGACACGCACGCACGACATGCACATGCGCACCACACGACATGTACATACAAATCAACGCCGGCTGGCTTTTTGATCTCAACGTCTGTGGTGGTGGTAGTAGCAGCACGAGAGGCCACAGACACACACAGACACACGCACGCACGCACGCACGCACGCACCATATTTCCACCGCCGCGCGAGCCGTCAAACAAGGAATAATGTGCATCATGTACGTACATACATACAAGTCATTCGTCGTAAAGTGCCTCAGCCCAATGCCACAGTCTCCGTCCCATTCCATCCCATCCCATTCCACGCCTGTTCCTGTTACGCTCTATCAAACGTTTGGGTATCTTCATTACATTACAGTGACTGGAAACAAGTAGAAAAGGTATTTTAAAAACCTTGCCGCGGGTAGAGGGAGGGGCTGAACACCATCAGAGCAACGTCCGCAGAGAGCGTCCGGCCATTGGCCAACGAGCGCAACGAGCTGGGTGCCAGGGCTGACTGATTGTGTCAGAGCATTCCACGGCCCGGGCCTCGAATCATCCATCGTGACCAAACAGCCCATTTTGGCGCCCCCGCCCTCTACTCGCCTCTGTGCGGCACACAACTCTGCTTCGGTCTGCGCAATAGTCCAACAACCAGCGGGCAGAGCTGCGGTTTCGAACGACGTCGGCTGCAGGGGGGGAGAAGGAGGGTAAGAGGCATGTCGCAGTCTCATCCTCCTGCGAGCACGCGCGCAAAGGGTCGTATCAATGGTGCCTGTCATTTCGGACACGGTCCGTCTCCAGCCTCGGGAGAAGGGACAGGGGGTGGAGAGGGCCATCCGGTGGTTCCACAAGGAGGCACCATTAATTCCATTCTCGATAATGCCAATTCTCAGGGCGTCGTCGGAAACTGGTGTCTGAAGAGTGCGTATCGACGGTCGGATGGTCCGAGTCAAGCAGACAAGAGGCTGCCTATAGCTTCATGACCAGAAGCACGGCTCAGTCTCCGGGTGCACGCCACCTCTTGTCATCCGCAGGCTCCCAGCAACGTCTGCAGCGTGACTATCGTCCATGGGGGCGGTTTCCAGTCAGGCCTATGTCGACACAGCGTGTCGATGGCCATCTGTATCTGGCGTGCCATCCTCTCCTCTGTCTGGGCCGCCTCATGTGGCTCATCCTCCTCGCCGGGTATAAAGAAGACTTGCTGCAGGGCGGGCATGTGTTCGGTCATGCTGCTGAGGACATCAACAGTCAATCTCGCGGCTGACATGGAGTGATACGATGATCCGGCCCAGAATAAAGCGTCGCTGATGGCGATTCTGCGGACCAGAGCAAGCTGGGCCGGGTCGCACATGGTCATGCATGTGTTGAACTGCGCGACGGAAGCCATGTATCCGTCTCGGGGGCCAAAGTGCAGAATATCGCTGTCTGGGTTGTAAAGTACACGCCCCGGCAATCTCACGAATCCAAAGACATATCGAAAACGTTCCAGAGCATTGGCGCGGGCCTCGGCGCAGACGTGTAAATTCGCCGGGATCGGCGCGCTGGAAGTGCATCCTGCGAAGAGCCCTGCATCAGAATCGCATCCTGCTTCAGTTCCGGAGCTGATGGACACGAGTCTGAGGGTTGGCAGGTTCAGTGTCCATATCTTGAGTCGAAGCTCCGGTGGCAGATGCGGAAATAGGGCCTGGGGATCGTGGTTACGGCACGACGACAGTCAGCATTGACGGATGACATGGCCAATTACTCTCGCCTCTCTCCATTTTCGTGAACTTTAAGCACGGTCGAGGGGGGAAAGACTTGCAAATGAGGCCATGCATGTAGGCTTTCGTGGTAGATTAAAGGGCCTGGAAGCCAAACGCGAGATGCCCTGTGCAGCTGCTCGCGGCTCATGGCAGAAAGCCCCCATGCTGTGGAAGCCAAGGCCGCAGCTCGGATGGCAGGAGAAGTGGCTGTTCTTGGAGGCGATCGAGACGGTTCAAGTATGTACGCGTGGATCGAGAAAGTGGGTGTCACGACAAAAGACCACCGCCACAATCACGGCAGCGGCAGTGGCAGCGGCAGGAGGTCTCTTCAGCTCGTGTCGAATTCGACGCTCAAACGGGAAGGGGGCGGAAGACAAGCAGAAAAGAAAAAAAAAGCAAAACGACGGCCCATTCAGAAATGATTTCATTCCCTTTGCTCGCCTCCTCCTGTCGAAGGGGGGCGGATGGGCGGGGAGTACATATTATACTCGGGGGACGGAAGCAGCAGGGAGACCATGGCATGCCATGTATGTCTAGGGGCATCTGCAGGACCGACGACGTCAATGGGACGACATTCGAGTCTCGACGTGCCGTCATGAGAACCACCAGGTCTCAACAAGCATCTCTGAAATTGCGGCCCCGAGATGGCGGGCCCATCTTGCCATGTCCGAAAATGGCAACATAGTGGTCGACGCCTTTGTGCTCCGATTTCCCCCCAACAAGATGCTTCAGGACGTGCCATGCAAGTAACGTCTTCAGTCATGTCCCTGGCAATCCCTGTCAGAAGCGCTCGGAAACTTTTTCTCTCGCGCGTTTCCCTTGTCCTCCATGTCAATCAGCCGGCCGCCTTTGAAGGGTGGTGAATGGGACACTAGCCCTTCACCCACCCCCAGTCTTACTCTCTCAGACGGTCGCATGTGGTCTCCGGGTCCAGACTGATAAGGACTGTCAATTTCCAGCGCCGTTGACAGGCCCGCGTTGGTTCCGAGAGCGAGCACGTGGACAGCACATCCAATTACTACCGCCACGACACGCGCGACAGATAGGCGAAGCTACTGTACTTGTGCCTGAAGACGCAGAGTTGTCGAGGAATGGACTTGACATTTCTGGAGCCGTCTTCGTGTTACCACCATCGGCTTTTCTAGCCGTGACCGTTAGTACATGGCGTGCCCTTCCCCCCTTCGTCCCGTATCTGCACCAATGGGAGATGCTCCAGCACCTTGCCCTGTCGCTGACCAGGACACATGAAATTTCCTTGTCGTGGACCATCTCTTTTTTTTTTTTTTTTGCCTTTCCTTCCCTCCTCCTCCCCTCCTCCCCTCCTCCTCTTCTTACTTGCTTTCCTCCCGTGGCCCGGAGCCTCCTCTGGCCCGGAGAGGATGACTTGGCTCTAGCGTGGCCAATGAAAATTGGAATGTTGAGCCCACGTGGCCTGCTCTTCCTAAGACGGGATGCTGGCCTCTTGACGTCGTTGCCTCTGGAGTGGCAACGTTGGTGAGTTGAGGCCGGAGAAGCAATGAGAGTGTTTGCTTCATGGTGCAGCATTCCGCGCCAGTCCCCAAGGTTGTCGACGGGCAAGAGCTAGCCGAAGTCCAGCCCCCCCTTGTCAAGGCCCTAGGGAGGGGCAGCGTATGCCAAGTCCGCCGCATCTCATATCATCAAATAAACTAACTGGGAGATCCATCGTCGCCACGACTGTCGACACCGTCAATGGCGTGGGGAACAATAGGCAGGGGTCCTGTTCCCGTCAGCCACATTCACCATTGCTGCACTGTTCATAGTCCTACACGGACAAGGCAACGGCAAGACGGAAGGGTAAAGCATCAACAAACGCCAAGAATAACGTGCCAGTCTCATTGTTCTCCCTCCATGTCAATCGCAAGCTTCAAGTGTACATCACCTGTAGCTGGCGAGTCGCCTCATCTGCCTCACTCGATGTGTTTTTCCTTGCACGTCCTCCCACCAGAAGCGGCAGAAGCGACATATGCCAGATGATTAATCGGTTGGCTCGCTGGTCGCCGAGTCCCGAGCGTCCCAAGAACCTGGATGCCGGACATTGGGTCCGTCCCGTAGCCGCTTCGTAGGTTTTTGAGCGGGCGAAATCCTGAGCGGCTCGAAACTGCAGCAATGCGAAGCCGACGTCCCAGGTTCCCGCCTTTAGCTCCAATTGTCGGCATCAGTGCTCGATGGCATCAGCACTTGCAGTGGATCTCGGCGCCGCCCACGTGTGTCTCGACTTGGCGTTCGTATCAGCAGCAATGGACTCGATTGGCCAAGAATGCAGAGATTGTGCAAGTCAGGTTGCTTGCGGAAGCGTGCAGTATGCGCGTCGCTGCCAGTGCCATCACTGGCAAAACGGCGTTAGCGAGGATTTGGGACGTGCAATCAGAATGTTCGAACGGAGATGAGGCCCCATGCTGCCAGATGCCGTAGAGATCGTCCATCGAATCGAGGTCTCAACCATCTCCATCCTCCCCCTCCCCCCCTTTGAGAGCCGAAGCGAGGTGGCTTTTTTCTTTCATCTTGATGCCCTAGCCATCATCAACAAAGCGGACTATTCTAAGAACCCGGTTGGTGGTCATGCTCTTTTCACAAGGCTCCGCGTTTGCCGATCAGGTCGCCGAAGGGGATCTACAATGTGTGTCGCAGAGATCCTCGCCGCTTTGTTCCGAGGACTGCTGAGTAGGGACGCTGATCACTTGGGACAGCCCCAGTCGAGCGATTGATTGCTGTTCTGGGGGAAACGATTGGGACACCGACCACAGCAGCAGCGTCTTTGTGACGGAACCATGACGCAACCACCATATTTGCGTCCGTTAAATGGAGTCTCATTAGACACGTAAGTGCGGAAACCTGTTGCGCAGACGGACTTTCGTCTCATGAACGCAAATCCAAATTCCATTCCGCGAAAACGAGGCGCGCTCGCCGATGCCCTGGTTGGAATACAGTATGGCTCTCGATCGGCGACACATCTGTTCAGCGGGAGATATGGAGCACATACATACGTTTGAAGAACCAACGGGGCCATTGATCACCAGGCCATGTATTGTACGAGCTACCAGTCGAAGGACACCTGGAAACACACCATGACCCAACGTGACTGATCATGCTGCTGGTGTCTCAAGCAAATAATGAGAGTCGAACAAGATACAGTTTGCAGGGCAATGGTATGGGTTTTGATGGGGCAGGGGATGTCGCCCCCCAAACGCTAGCAAAAGTGGGAGGGTAAGGCCTTGAGAAAATTGCAGGAAACTGAACCAGGATGCGTCGAAAGCCGACCTCGAATAGTGGTCCCGATATGCTTCGGTGTTGCACGGAGAGGTGGTGAAGGAGGGGAGGGGGGGAAGGGGAAGGGGAAGGAGGGGTTCCAATCGACGACTGGCATGGCAGGAAGGCCCTGCGTTGGCCGTACAATATGCCAAGGCAGGAAGGCGATGGGATGGGTTGGGAGGCCGTACGTACATGCAAGTTACAAACAGTAGGGTGGGAGAAGCACGCCTCCTTCGCCTGCTCATCCCAACTCTTTTGCTCCCATCCCTCAGCAACTCTTTCCCGCCTCCCCTCCCCGGCTCGACTCGACTTGGCCAGACTGCCACGGTCGGCAACATCAGGGCCCTGGTACCTGGCCGGCTGCCCGTGGAGCGTCCCGGTCCGACAGGCAGCCAGATGTCAGGTCAGGTCCGCGAGCAATTGCCGGCCGTGGCAGGAAGCTGATAAAAGGTACTAGGTAAGGTACCTCCAAGATAACATGGCCGATTTTGTCTGGTCGTCGGGCGGCTGGTGTCATGCATCGACTGCCCCATGACCGCTGAGGGGAAGGCCAAGAACTAGCGCTCCGTGACTAGGTTGCGAGGGCAGGCACGAATGACAGAGAGAAGAAGGACCCGGGGGGCGAGGGGACCAACAAAAGAGCTTCTTCCAATTTCCCGAATCTCTGTGGCGCTCCCATTTCTTTGGTGACTGTGGACATTGCCTGTGATTCGAAAACGCCACTCTCGCTTACCATACAATAAATATCCGTTTTGTACCTTGGCCCCCTCCTGCGGTGCGTTCGGTCCTTCTTTTTTGTTCGTGTGTGTGTGTGTGTGTGTGTGAGTGTGCCAGCGCTTACTGATGCAAGTGGCCGCTGGTCACATCCCGCCTTATTGGCTTTTGCTCCTCTTTAAGCGCCGCGGTATCTGCGAACACGTCGCTCCTCTGCCATGGTTCAGCCAGTCCTGGCCCTTTCGAGGCGATATTGCTGCCGTCAAAATATGCAGGGCGCTGGCGCGTAGAATTGCGCGGCTAATCTGCAGGTTCTTGCTGTGCTCGAGGATCCCATTGGTAATTGCCTGAAGATCGTGTGTGACAGCCCTCTGTTGTAGATTTCACGAGCATCAGACGTCGGCGGCAGCGCCGTGCCTGCCAATATCTATAACACCACAAGATCCTCCCTGTGAGTGATTGACGATATGAAGCCTCTGCAGTTTCTCTCTTAACCTTTTCTTTCAATCTTTTCTTTTGACCTTTTCCCAAGCACCTTTGAAACGGCGAGAATTCAAGACGCGTCTTTACTCGTGGTGTCGCTGCCAGTGAGCTCGATCGTCTCCGCTAGCCCTCTAACACATCTGCATTCTACAAATCGTGGGAAAGGGGCGAGATGGCTCTTGGTGTGAATAAAGACTCATTTACGACCGACTTCGATGTTGGTTCCAATAAGACGCCCTCACGCACAAGGATCCGCATCATCAGTGCTGTCCACAACGTTCGCGTGAGCATGACTCTTCTCATGTTGGTTGTGGGCATCGTCATCTTGGGCCTCGCAGCGAATATCCTATCAATATACAGAGCCACTCATCTTCCCGCCGACTTCTTTCTGCCCATTTGGCCAGAGAATCTCGACCTCAGGCCGATCAACGCTCTCGTTGCGGGGGGCACTATCATTACGCTGATCAATGCTGTGTCATTGTTTGCCAGCAAGAACTCGACTGTAGGCAGCCGCAAGACAAATTGGTAGGGATCGGATGACGTTTTGCTAACGCACACATGAACAGCTTCGGAACAACTTCAAAATACACTCTTGCATTAGCCTGCTGGTGCCGATTATTGGCTTCATTGCATCACTCGTCGCCTTATCCTTGTATTTCGCCGTGAATGCGTCTTCCGCAGTCTACAGCCTTCACAGCTGGACGTGCCGCTGGAACATGATGCCAATGACAAGTCGACCCTATTTCGGCACATTGTGCAAGGAGAGCCGAGCCACGCTAGGTCTGGCCGTCCTTGTCATACCTGTTGAGATCTTTGTTTTTGGGGTCGCGTGTTTACAGGCCTTGCTCGAGAGAAAGTCCAAGGGCAATACGCAGCACACAAGTGATTTTGCACCTTTGTGAAAGACCTCGGAGAGACCGACGCGCAGTGTAACTGCACGTTGCGCTATGCGGCGGGCATGAGACTGTCGGGGGCAAATGGGGTGGCAGGAATCGAAACCGACCGAATGTCGATCGTCACAAAGAACTTTTTTTGTTCCTGGAAGTAACCGCCATAATCTTGTATTCGCCTTGGTCAAACACCTTCTCAGCCCCTTTCCCGAACAGCCGATCATCCGTGTTGTGGCAGTGCGATTTGGGAATCGGAGAAGCGGCAGAGCGTCAGCTTCACACATCTTCGTGCAGCATCAGGAAGTTTTGAGGAGCCGGTTTGTGTCGCCATTGATTGTCTCACAGCATAGTCAATAAATGCAAGTCATCTCGTATATACGGCGGCGTCCCGCTCCGATGCGACGACTCTCGTCTCACCAAAGCCCGAATGACGAATAGGGAGAACAAGGAATATCGTGCATGTGTAGTGGTCACCGTTTTTGTTCTCGCCCAGCCGATTACGACTCAGCACTATTGCCATGAATTCTTGCGGCTCGTCCCCTATCCTCTAGGCCTGAGAACAATGCCAGCGGTCAAATGTTGGCAAGGAGAGCTCAGAATCTGAACAAAAACAACAATATTTCTGGCAGAATCTTCAACTCACTTGAACAGATAGTAGCCGGCCTACATCAGACAGAAACATATAGGTACTCTTCTCCGAGGATTGCAACGAGACGAGACCACTCAACCCTCTGCGTCGTCAGAATGGGCCAGTAAAAGCATCACTAAACGAAAGCACCACGATGCTACCCAACATTGCTCCAGCATTCAGTGTGAATCTGTGTAACAGCACTCGATTATGCATATTCCCGTTGGTATCGGGTAAATGAAAAAGGAAGTCTGGCCCTCCCCTTTGAACTTAACCTGGGACAACCAGATTTTTGAGCCTTGGTACATTTGCTCCGTGACGTTCGTCTCGCGAGAAGCGTTACCGCAGACTTGTTCCCTATCATGCCGCTCCGCTCACCCTCTCCTGCCAAGAGTTTGCATGCTCAGCGTCACGCGGCAAATGAATCAACATGCCGGCCTCCGACCCCGAAATTGTCTGTTGAAGCACGGCGTGCCAGTCAGCTGACTCGACGGTCAAGTCTTGAACCTGTTCTTGAGGGCGAGCTCAAGTCTTTGCACAACTTGCGTGATTCGGAGTCGCACATGGTGACCAAAGATCATCGTCAACCTAACCTGGCTAAACCACGAGTGTCCGGTTCTAGAAGGCCGATTTCTCGCGGTTCAGGGATCTGGCAGCGGGACACTCTCATTCGAAGTGAATCTATGATTCTGGCGGATGTCAAAACAAATGTGGAGGTATGTCCGAAGTTCCCACAGCAAGCAACAATATGATGGCAAGTTTTGCTAATCAGATACCGGAAGATTATCAACGAGAATCTCTTCATGGCGCAGCTATCCCATTGTCTGTCGAAGATCTACAATCGTCCTCTTAGCTCGGTCATGGTTTCGCTTCAATACGGCATGTGTCTGCAGCTCGGCGGCTCCCAGGATCCAACGTATATCCTGACCATCAGCGGCCTGCCAGACCAAGTCACGGACGTGGTCAACAGGAAACACGTGGCAGTCTTCCAGGAGCATCTACACAAAGCAATCTCAGTCCCTGGTTTCAAGGGCGTGATCCAGTTCAGACCTGTATCAGAGGAATGTTTGAGTTACAGGGGAACGACGCTGGCATCGGCAATGGCAGAGGCAGTCGCGGTACCTGGTCCGCCGCCGCCGCCGCCGACGACGACGACGACGGATGCGAAGATTCTTGTTGCAAGAGCAGGACCTCCGGTACGTTCGCCAAGTATATTCCCCTTCGCTCTGCTCTCGACACTGAATTTTTGCAGGCCGTCTCCCTGCGTAAACCGGCATCGTCGCCATCGCTGTCGCCGGGCAAGGGATCCGGCGACGATGGCGGCAGCGCGGACGGCGGTTCCCCTTTGCCAGCGCCTGAGGGCAAGTCAAGCAGCGAGTCCGCTCGATTGCTCAACCTTCCCAGGGTCAAGAGAAGGGCCAGCATGATGCAGAATTTTTTCATGCGGGTGTACAGGGAAGCCATAGCACCGTAAGCACTGGGAAAGAAGCTGCCATGATGCGCAGGGGATTTGTGTCGGGCCCAGATCGTCGTCAGCCTTGTAAGCAGGCCAGCTGGGAGCTTGAGAGGACCAGCGGCCGTAGCCATGAACAGATTGAATTCTGCATCAGGGAGTTGCTTGAATTGTTGTGTCAGGTACCTGGGTGGTTGCTTTGGAAGGCATGGCCTCGGTACGGCATAGTAATGGAAAGACGCTCGACTGGACAACTCATCTGACACTGAACCGGCCGTTTGGCTGAGCCGAGTCAAACAGTCACTGGTCCCATATCTGCACGCTCATTTGGGAACGTTTCTCTCAAATCGCGAGGCAGGCGTGTTCAACGCAGCGTTAGCCCCAAGCCCCTATCGCGCCTTCACTAACAGAACGGCTCACCCGCTAACGGCTACCCACCCGGCCGCGCTCGAATAGGCAGGCACCAATGCCTGTCGCCAGCGCGGGCCCCCGGCACCGGCACTGGCACTGGCACGGGCACTGCAAGCAGCACTGCAAGCACGGGCGCCCGCATCTGCATCTGCATCTGCATCTGCATTTGCACCGTGCAGCCGCAGCAGCAGCCGCCGCCCCGGCTTCTCTACCCAGCCAGCTTGCATCGCATCGGCATGTCGTGGGACTGGCCATCGACCCGTCAACTGGCGATATGGCCGAGCGACAGCCGACGCGACAGCTCTCGTATCACAACGACTTTTGGTTATCCGGTCATTGCAGAGATTCAGCAAATCGTTATCCGTTGAATAGCCCAACACTAGAATGCACACTCGTATGGGACGCTGGAAGGAGAAATCTCATTGTCTTCCGGCCACCGGCTCATGTCGTATCCAAAATACATCAGTATGGCGCTCCAGGCGAAGGCAGCCTGCAAGTGGAAGCTGTCACATGGAAACCAGACGGCAAGTTCTCTTGTACTCTCATCCAGCACGTACGTGGCTGACGGGACCACCCATCGCAAAGGCCAATTCTTGGCGGTAGGTTGGAGTGATGGAGTTGTCCGCCTCATGGGCCTGGAAACCAGCAAGCCTGCTCACCAGATTCCTGTGGGCAAAGAGAACCAAACCGGGATATCGCACATTGGCTGGGCAAGCTGCAGAGTTCCGCTCAAGGCAGATCCTTTCACCGCAAAGGCAGTCCCAGAGCTCGCCTTGTCACCGGATCTGCCTTCCGAGCTCACTTTCCTCCAAGTCGAAAGCGCTCTGCCCAAGCTGTGTCCGTTGCCAGCTAGTAGTGCCGGCGCCGAGTCAGTGTCTCCATCACCATCATCATCATCATTGTTACCAGGCTCCTGACTGTTGCTCACCACCCTGTTCCCAGTGATGATGCGACATTCTTCACCCTCAACGAAGGAATCGACTTTATCCTTCGCCCTCTCGCGTCTGGAGACGGCGAAAACATCAACGTCATGGTGATTGGCACACGCGAGGGCCAGATCCAGCTGAACGTCTGGGACTTCTTTCGCACAGGCCTGCACCCCAATCCCTTGTCCAACTCTTTCCCGGGAGCCTTTATGATATCCCACAGCTCTCACGCACGCGTATCAACGCATGCCCTGGTCTTTGCCGAGGATGAGATGTCGCCCGAGCAAATTCATCTGATACCCATGGACCTGTCATTCATCTCACAATGCCCTATTAATCTTGCTCTTCTGGGACACGAATTGACGTCGTTGCAAATCTTGCACCGGTATGTGAGGCAAACGCAGCTGCATATGCAAGTCGAATGGAGAAATATACGCGAGCTGCCGAGACGATTCCTACGCATTCTCCAGGTAGATCTCCAAGCAGACGATCGCGGACCAAAGGATATAGTGACTTCTTTTCACCACACTCTTCTGCTGGGTCATGCGTATAAGCCCATGCGGGCCTGGCTAGTCGACGTTGTGGCAGAGAGGGTGAGCTGCCAGCATCAATTTCCGGTCACATCAGACCTCATTGACCGTTTTCTAGGGACACAAACGATGGGATAAGGCCGTCGTCACTGGGCTCGAGAGGCTTCGCAGTCTGCTGCACGAAAGCTTCCTCCCGTCGCTGGAAAGATGCGCCATAATTCTCAGCCGCTTGCGAGGTCTAGCCCAGTTTTATGAAGACAGAGCTGAAATTGGCTTTTCGGCAACCATGATTGCCGGTGTTCTCGACGTCAATGCTTGCCTCTATGCGCTCGGCCACAAGGTCACGTCGCTCGTCACGGATGAGTTGGACTACTTCATCACTTTTTCAGAGTGGCTCCGCCTCCGGATCGACTACTTGGGCCCGTCCGAGGTCACCACAGAAGATCTCAGCGCCAGAGAAGCGGTTATGGACACTTCCAAGGTTCTCACCTACATCAAGCGCTTCCTGGTCAGGAGCCCAATCGACTTCTTCTTCGAAGAGGGGACTGGACATGCGAGACAACCCGCTACAATGGAGCAACAAGAATGGAGGTCGATGGTGAGTGACATCGACGTCTTTGTCAATCGTGCTTTCCCTGCAGACGGAAGCATGGAGGCGTCCGCCACAGAGAGAAGGTTCAAATTCTCCTTCTTGGTGGAGGCTGAAGTGGCACGGTCCCGAATGATATTTCAGGGCGTCGCGGATGCTATTAGACGTAGCATCAGGTTCGGACCGCCCATCAACATGTCCGTCCTAGGGGGTCGCCTCACTCTGATGGACGTACGGGTGTGCGACGGGACCGCGAGCCAGTCGGCTACGAACATGGGCATGACAGTAAGCGACCTCTCCTCGTCCTCCTAGATGTTTGAGCAGAATGCAGCTTCTCACAACAGACGCAGACGGCCACCATTTACACAGTAATGGCCGCCAAGGCAAACCAAAATCGAGGTACTATCGACTGCTCGGGCGGCCCCTCGGAGCCATCACATAGTTTGCAGCTAACATGCAGCAGCTTTTATCTTCCGCTCCGTGGTCCATATCAAGAACGGCCTCAGCAGCAGCCAACCAACCGACTGTACATGCATCGATGTAACACAGAGAAACCTGATCGACGCAAAGTTCTTGAATGACGACACTCTCATTCTGCTGTGCGACCAAGGTGAGTTCATTCCCGCCGTCCGTGGGCAGCAATTTTCTAACGATGCGCAGCTGGCACTATCCTGACGACATTGCTGCCCCTCGCGTCTGCGCCACTACCGTGGACTACCATGACGTCTTCACCGATGGGAGATGTGCCTACGGTGCAGCTTGAGAGCTTGTCAGGACACGTGTCGGAGTTTGTTGTCCCGCCGCCGTACGCGTTCCGTCCCGTGAAAATGGGAGTATGTGACAAGGCAAACGTTAGGGGGGAGATTCCCGTGAGAATCAGCCTTTTAGCGAACAACGGATCGACGTGGCGAACATTTACGTTGCCCGATGTGTGAGTGGTAACACACTGGACCGGGCAACAATCGGCAGGCTTCAACTGGAGGACCATGGGTGGACGATTGAGCTCCTAGGGATGCTTCCGTGAAGGAGGAGGGCTATCAAAAGTAAAATGACGAGTCTTGATAAGACACGAAATGCAGCGAGATTCAGCGCAGTAGAATATACAAGACATTGAAGAAACGGAGGAGTGAGTCGCGGGAATGCATCACTTTCATGAACCATGCTTAGATGTCGGCTTTCATCCTCCTAGAAAGCTATAGCACGGAAGCTTTGTCGCTAAACATTGACTAGCACATGAACGAATTGCACTTGGGGTACTCCCCTGGCCTCGGTATTATCCTGAACAAGAGTGACTTCTGATTGCAACCTGGGCAGTCGCACACCCAGTAGAGCCCGGCAAGACCATAAGCCGCGATTCATGCGGCTGCGCAGGCTCTATGGCAAGTCATGGCTCAGCGGACCTGCTTTGTCGCCCCCGAGTGCCGGCGTTCACGTCACGAGCATCTTCACGACTCAACGCTCGAGGTCTTTTTTCTGGCACAGCCATTCAACTACAATCGATCTTGGGATCGAGTTATGCTGCAAATTGCCTAGAGCCCGTCCCTACATGGCCACAGGCTCATCCGGCGAGCATGTCTCGGCGCGATCAACTTGCCGGTCTCTTGGCTTTGGTGATGGTGAAGAACTCCTTCAGGCCCTCCACGACAGCGTCCACATTCATATTGACCAGGGGCATTTTGCTATACGAGCCATCTCTCATGATGGCAACGAGGGCCAGGTAGCGATCGACTTCGCGCAACATGATGGGCTTGTTGCCGTCATGCAGCACCAGGCAGCTCTCTGCCGTCGGGCAACCAATCTGATCCTCGAGCTTGGCACTCCACGGCCCCCCTTCCAATTTCTTGCGCGATTCATCGCTTCTCTGCCACGTGCCGTATACTTCCGTAATGTCAATGATGACGTCGATGTAGTCGCTACAAATCTCGTAGCTGGCCATATCAGCTGGGGAGCTGTCCGTAGCAATGTAAATCTTGGAAAGAACGTCAAACAGATATGCCTTTTCGAAATGGCACATCCGACAGAGGTTCGTAAGTATCGACTCCAACGTGCCCAGGCGGGGTATTAGTTTCTGAATCACTTTGCTGAAGGCCTCGAAAATGGAATGATTGTAAATGGACGTGAGATGGAATGTGACGGGAGCATTCTCGAACCCGTGATCTGAGAGTTCGTCTTGGATACGGATGGTGATGTCACGCTGAATGTCGAGCTTATAGTCATCCGAAAGACCATCTACCTTGTGAATGAAGACTTCAATGTTGATATTGGGATAGCTGCGTTGGAGGGAAAGCACAGTTGCATTAAGTCGTGATACCGCTTCCAGGTAATCGTCTTGAGCGTCAATAACCCAGATCAGGGCTCCTATTCCACCGAAAATGGCATCCAAATCGAAGTTTGCATTATCGAATACGTCGATTTGACCTGGAAAGTCCCAAACTTGATAGTCCATAAAAGACCTGGTGATTCGTCAGTCTCGCTGCAGTGCAAGCGGCAAAGCTTGGCAATGAAAACATGTCAAGCTCACACTTACGCCATGGAGTCCTTTTGAATCCGTGCTGTCGATTCAAGGAACAGTGTCTCGTTTGGAGGAAGCTTGTGGAACACGACGCTCGAAATGGATGATTTGCCACTCCTACAAGGCATCAGCGTCAGGTATATGTGAAGATACTTCGAGACGAGATCCGTACCTTCTCTGTCCCATCAACAGCAGACGAGGCTTTCCCTTGGACGCCGACGCCGACGCCGGGTCGATGGGCTTGGTGCCCTCCTTCTGTTGCGCGCCGGAAGTGGCCTGCGAATAAATGCGTTGTAACGTCAGCTTGGCTGGGCTCATGTAGACCGTTGACGAATAGTCCAGAAAGCTGGCATCGTCGCCATCGTCTGCCAGCAATTCTTCGCGGGTAAGAGGGTTCAAAGTCATTGCAGGCTGAAGATGATAGATGTTTCATTGCTGGTGGTCAAGGGACTGATGGAGAGTGGTAGTCTGATCGAGCGCTTGCTTTTCAACTTGTCGCACCCGTGGTTGTGAGGTAGAACGTAAGACCAGGCACGCGATTTAGAGTTCATTGTCGTTGAGAGCGGTCGTTGACTTGGCAAGAAGCTTTTCTAGCCGTGTCGTTGGAATAAATAGCCGTCAGGCGCGCAACATGACCAGGTGACTGGGACTGTCAACGCTCAAAGAAGCCGCCACGGTCTCACAGGTAATTGAAGTTTGGCATCTGACACCAAACCGCCAGCGCCGTTGTGGAAGCAGTGAAGGGCGCACTTCCCAGTCCCTGCTACCGTACGCATTGTGTCCCGTTCCGAATCTGCGCCATCAGAAATGGCTTTGCTGCCTGCTTGTAAGCGAGCCATCAGCTTACAGGATTGAGTGCCCGGCGAGCAACCGTCTTCGCATGCCGTCCTTCGACACCAACATTCCGAACTCGCACAGACGGATGACACATGATTATGGTGCTCGGGAAGCATGATTCGCGCACGACATCCGAGGCAGATCGGCGCGTGATGAACAAGTACAGAGTCACAGCACGAGGGTGCGGTAGAAGATGACGGAATCATCGTGGTGCGCCGAGGAGAGAAGACCGAGCTGGGAAAGCCAATGGTACCATTGTGTAACCCATGAGGACCACGCCACTCAGCGGCTTGAAAAAGCAGAGGACCTGTGGGATATCTGGTCCCGTAGCTTCGGAATGAATCAGTGGAGAAGATGGACCGTCGGCGTTGTCCGTCGGGCTCAGCAAACAGAGAAAGTCGAACCCTTGGTCGAGCTAGGCCAAGACTTTGAGGGAGTACGCCAGGCTCGCACACGAAGCAACAAGCTCTCCCATGGCATGAGACCTCATCGGTGACTCACCTCCATGCTTGTAGGACTATGGGCCGGGAGCAAAGATGTCGCGGCCTATTTCTCAAATATATGCTCTTTGCAAGGCCAGGAAGGCCTTTCGCAGTTCATGCCTCCCGAGGATGTCCTCGCTTTGAATCGTAAATGATGACTGCAAAGGTGAAAAGAACGAAAGACTTTGGGGCTCAGGCTGCTTCCAGTCCTGGCGACAGGGTCGGTCAAATCGAGGCCAAGGGCGACCACTGTGTACGTTGAGGCCCAAGTATGACACTCTCTTGATAGCCGGCCAAGGATCAGAAATCTCGACGTTGTTCAATGGAGGCGTGTGTGTCGTCCGTCCATGGAGCGATGAGAGGAGAGCGCCCTCATTGGGCGAACCTGGTCATGAGGCTGCTCCTGCCAGCGCAGCGGGCCCTTGCCCAGCTGGAGACCCCAACACCTGCCGGTTCGAAAGCGCCAGACCATTTCCGGAAAAAGCATGGCAAACAAAGAGCGACAAAATGTGGGCAAAAGGGCCACAGAACTTGCAGCTTCATTCTAACAAGTCACTTTACAAAGCCTGCACAAGCTTCATCCCAAGGTCTGACTGCATTGACCGCGAGAGTCGTTTGCATCCCCGTATTATTGGCCACTCTGGTCGCATCGCAGCTGTCAGTAGTGGACGCCACCTCGGATAAGCCTGATCATCTCATCTGTCCAGGCCCTCATGGATATGCATGGCATCGACGAGGGTGTGATGCTCCTGGGGACGTACCATGAGAAGCTTCGCTATACCTCCCGCATCATTACCGACGACCTCCAAACACTTTGAATTCCATTCCATACAGCCAGCGCGCCTCTCACCACGGCAAATGGTCACGATGAAACCAGTAGCCCTTCCGCACTTTCCATTCCCAAACATGGTCGTCGACGCGCGTGGCGATTTACTGTTGAGCCTACATAGATGCGACCAGAAATGACATGTCACTGGCCGTGTGTGATTCATCCGTTTGTATACATATAATACATTACAAATTACGCTACCCCACTCGCCATGTATTGTGTGTACACTGAATCTCACCGCATCTGCAGCCTGTCGTCACAATGATCCTAACCAGAGATAAGCTTGCAGTATTGCATATTTCACACGGTTCTGTTTAGCGGCAGCACCATGCTTCAATTGACACATTGTGTACTTGATCTCCAGACTAAAGCTTGGTCCGCGGCTCGTCCCAAGACAAAACGGGCAAGGGCCCAGCAAAGTTGGTTTAAAAAAAAAACTATGGCAAAGTAAGGGAGGTGCCAGTAGGGTCCATCGACTGAGCGAGTGTAGGAATCTCGAGGTACTTGTATATCAAAATGAGACAGGCCAACCATCAATGCATCACTGGAAGGTGTGATGAGGCGGGAAGGTCTGAATTGACACATACTCAATGTATCACAAGCGGCAAGGATCCGTGTCGTTCTGGCGTCGCCCCCAGGACATGGGACCAAAGTGAGCGGCCGTCTCACAACGTCGGAATAGTCGACAAGTTTAGGAATGATTATGTATCGTTCGTCTCCTTGGGCCCGTTGGCCATTGTGCGCCCTTCTCAACATCGAATTCGGCATAGGAACGCGCGGATGATGTTCTAGCTTTCATTATGCGAAACAGGATCCTGTTGTTCTTCGAAGTCGTCTACTTCGCCAATCAGCCAGTCTTTTGGGCAGTAAGCACCAAACCCACAGGGTCGACCAGGGACCGAATACAGCCACGGTACAAGTCATAAGCCAGCTAGCGTACGTAGATTTAGCAACGTGTAGATCTTTGGAGATTGCAAAGTAGGGCAATATGTAATCCCTCACAAATTATCGTGCCGAGAGGTTTAATTTTCTGCTATCACAATCCGTTCGCGAATCGGCAAATGTCATTTCTGATGATAATTCCGCGTAACGCGGTCCACGCTGACGAATGGGACCGAGAAACCTGCAGAGGACTGGATGATAGAGCACTGACTTTGTGCGAAGACATGACGAACACAATGGAGGGGCGCTGATGGGTATGTGACGAACTGTTCTAGCCGTCATTGTTCCCTCTCTTTGCGGCTGACACCACGCGGCGACTTACGAGTCAATCTGGGAAAGGTCACTCTCGTCGGGTTACGAATGCAGCTGATATGTCTGCGCGAACCGAAGACATCTCCGCCTGCCTGCATTTTCACAGTCATGCAACAAGCTGTGCCCACCTGGTTGGACCACGTCTGTGTTCTCGTCTCTTTGGGGTCTAGCGCCACGGTGCAGGAGTGAGATAATTTCGACAAGCAGCTGCGTTTAGGCGTGGTAATATGTTAGGCTGATCTCCTCAAAGTTGCGAGAACAATTGTGAACAGCTTTCTGATTGCACTTCCTCCTAACTACCAGTCCAAAGCGCCTCCAGAGGTGACACTTTTTTTTTTTTCCATTGCTTTTGGCTTGAAGCAGCCGGCCAATTACTCCACCGAGTAATTGTCTGCATTAGATCTGATCTCTTTTGAGAAGGTGATATCTTCATCCTCCTCCAACAATGATACATTTTTTACCTGGGAGCAGTGTGAGCTAGTTGCTGCTGAGTCAAAATAGCAAAATCATTGGCAAATTACTCACATCAACATCAATGTACGGTGTCGTCTTGCTGAATCGGATGGACATGGGGAAAAAATCATTCTCATCACTGCTCTCAGCCTCAAATTCGAATGTTCCGTTAGGGTTATCACTGTCGACCGAACCGATGTTCCACTCCAGCATATCCCCTGAAACTTCGTAGGCTGCGTCAAAGCTCGAGACTACAGGTTCGCTTCCGGCGTATGGAATGACAACGCTGACATCTCGCAAGGCGTCACCGCCAGTCAGTTCGTACTCCACGGTGATACCAAACTTGCCGCCGTCATTGTTCATCCATACGGTGAATGTGATGGGACAAGCGCTGCTGTCAGAAACATTAGGCGAGGCTCTCCAGCGCAAAACGGCCACAGCATTGTTGACAGGAAAGCCGCGAGCGGTGTTGCTCATTTGGATTGTCTTTGCACTGTTGAAGAGATTTCGATCGACGTTGGGGTGGGTGCGGAATGCAGCCCCATGAGAAGGAATGGCTTGCAGGCCCAACTTGATCTTGGTCAGACTTGGGTCAGATATGCGCAAAGCCAGATCACCAGTAATGGATAATGAGTTCAGAGCGCCTTCTCTTGTAAGGGTGGCGCTGATTGCCTCGGAGATGGTGACATGAACAGCATCGCGGTCAAGAGTAGATGAAACTCGAGGCTCGGCGGCTTCGACAGGTGCGGTGGCCAGGGCAGGAGTCACCAGCGGTGTCTCGTCGCTTTCGCCGCCCATATCACCTCGCACCCTTTCAAACATATCGTTGGTCCTTGACTTTTTGCCAAGCTGCATACCCTTGCCTTTCACCACCAGTGGTCTGCCAACGCGTCAGTCATGAATGTTCTGGGTCAAGAAGGCTTAACTCTTTGGACTGACTTATTGAACGTTTTGTTTTTCTCAGCTTCGTAGGAATCAAAGGTATCGGCGGCACTAGGTCGTGATGGAGGAGTATACGTGGGGTAAGCTGAGGGTCGTGGCATTCCGCGTGAGCCTCGCGCAGCCTCCTTGCGTTGCATCTCAAGTTGCTTGGCCTTTCGCTTCCGTTCCTCTGCTGCCTCGAGTTCTTTGTTCTGTCCCAGTTGTAAGACATTTTTTGCGAGATACAGAGGCATGCCAAACGTACTCTAGCGATGATTTCCTGGATGCGCTCCTCATGACTTTCCATTTCCAGGAAAGTCTTGATCTGGCTCATGGTGAGGTTTTCTCGGTACCCCAAGGTCACGAGTTCGTCAAAGGCACTGAGCAATTCGTATGCATTTCGGAGAATCTCTCTTTCGTCAAGAGTGCGACAAGCACTAGTGACTACTTGGGCAAAGAGGTGCAGGGAATCGATGTCTTGTAGAATATTGGATTGTTTATTGGTGATGAGCACCATGTAGAGTTCGTCGAGAGGCTGATACACGAATCTGACATTGTCCTGTTCAACCGTGGTATGTTGAGTCCCGCTGTCCGCGAGCTTGGGAAATGAGGCGAGAAGGGCTTCTATCCTCGACCGTGGCATCTCCCGAAATTGGCGGGAGAGGACAGCTTTCCCCCCGCGGGTACAGATTGAAGCGGCTAGAACGACCTGTATACAGTCAGCATTGGCGAGCGCAATCATGTGGCAATGGACACACAGCGAACCATCTTGTCAATGAGCACAGGCCGAGCGGTAGTGAAGGCGGCTTATCGTGCATGTAGAAAATGTACGTCGACTTTGTTCGCAGAACTCCTTCAGCGCGAGCTGGCAGAGCCATTCGTGACAGTGGGGCGGACACTCTGGCACTCTGACAATCTGACAATATCACAGGTACGTACCTGTGCACCCACTCCCCCCTTCTGATTCGGGAAAGGCGCCATCTTGCCGCCCGTCACACGTCCGTCCCTTGTCTTTCCTTCCCGTGCTTCGAACCCACTCGAGCTTTGTTGCTCTCCTATCACATTTAAGACGAACACTCACTCCTCATGTCCTGTGCGTATCTACCTTTCGACATGTCCAAACCCTTTAGAAGCAACTTGACGAGGAATTCATCTGTCGCATCGCACGAAGTCTGATTGCCGTAAAGAAAGCCTGACAAAGGCGCGAGACCGAGACTGTTCGACTACCGGGTTGACGAAAGCCCCGTCAGCAAGCACAAGCGACAAATCCCTTCGAGGATCTGCCGGTAGAATGACCGAGGTGGAAACAGACATGGAAACTGCGCCTCGACTCGAGACAGAGGCGCAGCTGGACGATGATCTTATTGGCTATGAGAGTGATGCCGATAAGGTGCTGAGGTCTGACGACCATAACGTATCCCAGATTGAGCCACCGAGCTCTACACAAGTCGACATCCTAGGGGTTGATGATGAATCCGCTGCAGATGAAAGCATTCATCATGCGAACGCTTTTGAAGAAGATGAAGAAAAGGAGGGAGGACAGCATGAAGCTACGCGGTCTCAGGCTTCAGGCTCGTCCGCTTTAGATCCTCATGATGGGGAATATGAGACATCGCACGAATTGGAATATAGCATCAAGGACTCGGTTCCGAAACTGATCAACGACGCGTCACCGGTTGTTGGGCAAGTTGAAGCGACGAAGACGAAGCGGCCTGAAGACGAAATTGGGACAGACTTTGCTCATGAGCCAGAATATGAAGAAATTCCAGACCATGAACACGAGATCAGTTGGGAAAACGAGAGCGAGGTTGCCGAAGAGATCTTGGAAACTACAGAAGTTTCAGACGAACTGCCAAGGTCTGGCGAAGAGGCGACTTCGACCGCAGCGACAACACTCAACGCAACTCGTAATGATGACGACGATAACCTCTCCAGTCGCACTGATGAGCCAGACCTCGAGCATCCTCGACTGGGTAGCGACGGTATATACGACGTAAATGATGTAGGTATACCCGAGGAAGATGAGTCGGAGACTGACTACTACTCATTTCCCGACATAACTGTTCAATACAAAGGTGAGGAATTTCCCTTCTTCTCATCGCACTCAGAAGGATTTTTCTCCAGTTTGTCTATCATGGATGCGGACATGAAAGCTGTCCTGGATGGGTTCCGCCTGGAGCTTTCGAACGAGCTCGGCCCGCAAGATGACCTTGTATTTCGGATCGAGGATCTCGACCTTGAGTTCACAGAGGTGAGTTTCCGTGCCATTTTGATGTGACACCAGGAGCTGCCGGGTAACACTTCTTCCCAGTCATCATCCAAGGGGGTGCTCGCTAGCGTGACACTCAGACAGATGGTCGAGGTCTTCGACATCTTGCTCAAAAACCAAGATCCCGATTGCAGCAGGTCTCTCTATACGCACCTATTCACGCGGGCAAACGCCGTCAGGCGGCTCGACTACCTGATGGAGAGTGCCACTGAAGGGAAAGGGCTGCGTGAAGTCGCATATGGACGGCATGAGCGCAAAACTCGCAGCCTGGAGGCTCTACGTGCAATCGGGGAGTCGAGGACATCGAAAGAACATGAGAGCGATCGCAGCATTGCAGCTGGGACGGGTGCAGATGTAGAGAAGGGACTCGAGGAATCTGGAGAGCATACAGTTGGACAAGATGGAGACGTGATGCAACAGGAACCCTATGAACCAGGGGTTCAGGAAAACGAAGGTAATGATCGAGGGCTTTCGCTTGCAAGTCCTGCTGCAGGTGACATCTTCGAAAGGCAAGAGCCGGAAGATGAGGAATTCGCCATAGCGAGTGCCCACCAATTTATTGACAACAATGATGAAAATAGTGAGTATCCAGAGCCTCAGGAAAGCCGACAATGACTGACCGACGCACATAAGTTCCTCTCAAAGATGAAGCCCACGACTTGCTCGGACTTCATCTTGATGCATCCGAGGCCTTGACGCCGCTGGTTCAGGCAGACACAAATGGCCACGGCGATCAAGAATTCGGTGACGACGAGGACATCGTTCTCGGTGTTACGGACGCAAGTACGACTACAACCACCTTGAAAGACGATAGCGATGCCGTTCATACCTCTGTGGAAGGAGCCAAACACGAAGATCTTGACGATGGCAATGACTTCGACGGCGCAGTCGAGAAGGACGATGTTGGAGAGATCGACTGGCAAGACGAGTCAGGGCTTCTCAACGAAGCCAGCGATCTTGCGTCTCCCAGCACCTCGAAGAGAGCTCGTGATGACGACGAGCACGATGAGGATGACGAAAACAGTGCGTATCTTCTCCAGAATGTTGCCATCATCATCATGCTAACGAAGTCGTCAGACGCCAAACGCCGACGACCTTGACTGCTCTCCCCCAATACTAACCCTCTTTCTCGACCAAAACATAATCAACAACCTTTCTCCTCATGTTTACTTACGATTCCTCCACGCGGCTTTACTTGATTACTACTTGATTGTAGTTTTTCTATCGTTTCTGGCGCTAGTCCCGCTCCCATTTCGCTTTGCGAAGCAGCATATTGGATTTTCGAGGGCAGCCAACCAGATTGGTACAGGTTGTCTATGAAGGAAGTATTCACAGGTATGATGAAGATTATGTCAACTGACCAGAATTGGGAAAATAGCCGGTTACGCATCGTTGGTGGATTTACATCGCAGAGAGGCGAAATCTGTGCCAGGATTCGATGAGACCTTCGTTGGAGGTATCTGAGTGTGCATTCTTGATAAGGAGTTCTCCGTGAGAAACGGACGCTGATCATTGCTGAGATTGATCTATTCGGTAAAACAGTATTCAAGCGATCCGAACAGATGGTTCATGTCTTGTCATGTCTTGGGAATTTTGGGCCAAACACAAGTACGCAAGACAAGCGCAGGTTCCTGAGGATACATGTTTGAGTCTTGTGTTGAGATCTTGAAGATCCGCCTGGGGTTGCTCGTCGAGTCAATTCGGCTGTCTATCCAGGTCAGTAGCTAGCGGATTGCCAGGTTTTCCCATGTCATTGGATTTGCAGGATGGAGTGCAGGTGGGAGAGTCCAGACATGGCATCAATGCGTTGCCACGTGAGCCTTGACTCGCATGGACTGCAAGCAGTATATTCTGCACGCGTCGCCTTCGACAGCGACATATCAATTGACTCTTACGAAATTCTGTTCTGACACACTGCTTCGGGCCGCGGATGTGAGCTACGGGCGTGCGTGATGATTTAGCCTGCAGATGTTCTACGCTGAGAGCAACTCGAGGCGGCCAAACAACAAAACAACCCCGGGACTTCTATGGCGTTATGCAAAGAGGCTCGCGGCGCGTTTTTTTATTAGATCAAGTTCCTACACGGGCAATGTAGTGACCAGGTACGCGCCGCGCGGCTTGTGGCACTCAGCTCTCTGGGCTCGGGAAACTTCGGACGGGTCAAGAGGACTGGCGGTCCATGAAGTCGCCGAATGTGAGCATAGCGCCCCCGAGGGCTTCTCGCTGGCTGAAGGCGACTGTGAAACATTCTAGGTTAACGAGAGGTAGAGCCAAAGGAAGCCGAATTGGCAACTGCAGACGTCAACCCATTTCTTGAAGGCCCCTCTTCCGAGCCAAGGACCAGGCATCCCTGGGCGAGCTAGCAGCGGCATCGTGTACTACGCATTCAGAGGCAAGAATCGACGGCTGCCACAGGTCTCCAAATCGGCGGATGCAAGGACTGGCGCAATATTCCAAAGTCGTGGGCCGAAGACAAAGACGATGCGCTTTGCGACTTGCACAGAAGCCGCAAAGACGTGAAACGGTTGTGGGGAATCGGAAGTGAAGTCCGCACTAACAAACCTAAGGTCTCAAAGAGAAGGGAGGGGAGGGGGGAAAGGGGGTTTCCAGAAGACGAAAGATGGGCAGCGGGAAAGAACAAAAGTTTGGCGAAAGAATGGCATGTTTGAATGTCATTGTGAGGGAGTGTACCGAGATGAGAGTATGTACAGCACGTGCAAACGGACAGGCGAGGCAATTCGGGTCTGTCAGAACCGCGCACGCAGGGCATCTTTTCTTCCCGCACTGCGATGGACGATCGGCGGGATTGATGAGCGTTGCCTGTCGCAATCCCGATACAGAGTTGGACGAGTCGCGGGGGATGCAAGGACCTTTGCCTCGCATCCTGGTCATTATTGAACCAGATCTTCTCTTACCTCGCAAGGATGGTTTTCTGCAGGCCCGAGCTTCTGGGTGCACGAAATCGTTTCCACGTTCTGCAGATTGTGGTACGTTGCGATATTGTGCCCCCGGGACAGGCCAGTTCGTCGCCCCTCACCCCTTTCCCCTTCCCATTTATTTGCCTGGCCTGGCCAGGCCAGGTACCCGCGCCGCGACGCGCGCAGGCACTCAGCATTCGGCAGTGGCCGTCCGGCCTCTACGTAAGTACGGATACAGTAAGGGACATTAACCGGGAAATGTGTGGGACCCCCCCCCCCCCCCC